>NDFZ01001515.1:0-14082 GCA_002192655.3 Mamestra configurata | reverse complement strand
GTACCATATATGATATTTATGACAGTCGATCGCTTATGACGCTGATACAGGCTAGAATTAGTACTATTAGCGAAACAAAATTGTTGAAACCGATCATGATGTTCATTAGAAATGTTTTATTAGCCTTACAATTAAATACTAATAACAACTAGACTAATAATCACGTATAAACGTGTATAAAACAAAATAAAATCATTGGACACGTAAAAAAACATTCACGATGCTCTTTTCATTAATGTGCTCATACTTGGTTCTGCCAATCAGATCTGATTTGTCAGTTTAGTTTTAACCGTGCTCCTTGTAATGTAACCTTCATGAGGCGGTTTAAAAGTAACATTATACATTTTTTTGTTTTTTTTTTAATTTAGGTTAGACAACAATTGTTTACACATACATTACATTGCATTTAAAAGTACACGATATACATTTATAAGTGCAACAATTACTTACAGGCTAACACCACATGCACTATTATTATACATTTAAATATAGTAATATGACTGGCCTGTTGGTCGAGTGGTTAGTGACCCTGACTGCTAGACCGGAGGTCGTGGGTTCGATTCCCACCCAGGACAAATCTTTGTGTGATGAGCATGATCATTTGTTCTGTGTCTGGGTGTAATTTATCTATAATATGTATGTATTTAGAAATATATAAGTATGTTTATCAGTCGTCTGGTTGCCATAGCACAGGCTCTGCCTAGTTTGGGATCGGATGACCGTGTGTGAGTTGTCCCAAGATATTTTTATTAAAAAATACACAATGTACATATTATAACTACTAAAACTAACTTATTTAATCGTGACGAAATTTAAACTAGTAATCACCTAGTTTCAACCATGCCATGATTGCTGCCGCTCTTGTGAGAAGTTATATTTTCAGTTAAAAATTTTCTCCTTAAATTATTTTTAAAAATATAGCAGCTGCATATTCTCTGTGCGGACACTTTCAAGTCCATTCCTCAAGTCCCTAAGGACTTGAAATAAGATTTCAACGTAACGTTAGAAAAATATTCAAAGGCAATGCGTGTTTGGGAATCGTTCAATGAAAATTGTTGCGTTTCTATTTTCAAACCGTTTCGGATTGCTGAATTTTAGTTTTCATCTGAATAATACTAGTATAATGTTTAAATTTCTTTTAGATAGATGTTACTACTCCATCACTGAGTTTACTACTGATAAACAGAGGTATGACGATACCGACTTGCTAATTAAACACTTGTGTTTATTTACCTATCTAAAATTATAACGACCTGTTTAATGTAATCTATTGACATGCCACCTGAATTGGAACTTTAATTGTAATTGATTGTTTATGTAAATTTTGTACGCCATATATTGACAAAACATAGTGCATTATATGAGACAGTATACATCTGTAACCGTACCTATGTTAAACAAAATAAATTATTGATTGAACTAAACATGCTTCCAGTTCTATGTTCATAGATTTTTTCAACTTTTTCGAAATTCTAAACCTTGTTTTGCTAACGTTTACTGCATAGGATTTTAACATTTTATACTGAATGTAAAAGCACTTTTTATATCTGCATTTTGTTTGCGAGCAAAAGTTTCGGGCAAATTGGTCGAAAACTAAAACAAAGCCAATTTGATGGAATCCGAAATTTAATGTTTTCGTTTCGTTCAGCGTTATTGGTGGCAGTTTAAACAAATATTACTGTATTTTCTATTAAATTTGAATAATTGTCGATAAAACAACTGTCGATGTTCGGGTAACATTGTGTTAAACTTTTGTTGAAATTATGTAGATGGAACAGAGTTTGATGAGATACCTAATATGGAGATCTACTTGTCAAAGTAACTGTCTCTTAATCTGACTTCTAGAAGCTCAAACTAAAATAATACCTACCTAATGTACCAAAAATTATTCTAAATGATTTGTCGAAAACGCATGTCATGAATATGTGTGACGCAGATTTACATTACTGATTGTTATTTGACCATGAATCTCTTCAGCCTATATAACCACTTATCTATATTAAACCATTTACAATACTTTTGAATAGTAAAGGTCGTTCAATCAAAGAGATGAAGCTATTTGCACGTTCCAAACCGTTGATCACTATGGAGAAGAACGTGCAAGAAGCTCCACGGGCACTCTTATAAATCAATAAATTGTTACAAAGTTGTGATTACTTTTTTTTTTTTTGAAATTGAACATTTATGTCTGTGAGAACGATGTAGAAAGACGTGCACGACAAAAGCTTCCGAAATAAACGCAACAATTCAAAAAACAAATACTAATAATTACCATTAACTATCGTAAAGTTCTAAATACTTCATTCGAGATGAAAACCAACAAAAAAGAACTAATTACTAAGGAATTTGTTGTGACTTCCGACTAATGGATGGGACAACAAGATAAGAATTGTTTTGACTGCTAATTTTGATTGAATTAAGATCGAATGGCAGATAGTACTGCAGCGAGGAATCTTTTGAGGTGGAGGAAAAGATTTTCCTCTTGCAGATAAGATCTTGATTGTGTAGTCTCAATCCGTTACGCAAATCCGTCTTTAATCAATTGGAAATCCTTTTCGGATAATGTTCGGGTTTTATAATTCTTTGCGCATGTTTTTGTCGAACACGTCTCGTGTTTATATACTTTACATTCACTCAAGAAACATTTTACCTGGATATGTTTTACATTCAAAACTCGTTTTGAACATTTTTATGTGATTTACCATCATATAAGCGAAAAGCCTCTTCCAAGCACCGCGGCCCTGGAACGCAAAGGGCTTTAGAAGGAACACGGATGGGTTTTAGTCAACAAGAGTCTGACACGCCCTTCCGCTCCACCCAGAGCGGAAGAAGTCATTTGATGATTTCCCATCCATTAAAAAAAAAAGCACCACCACATAGACCGGTCCAGTGCGTGTCGAATTCAGAGGTTCTCATTGCTTTGTCTGTTTAACTTATGGCTATTGGAAAAAAGGTATAGTTTAAACACTAGAATAATATATAATATACCAATACGCCTGAAGCCTTCAAGAATTAGGCAGTGGTATACCTGAAGTCCAACCATTTGTCAATTTGCAAGTTAGTTTATACTCAAGCCGAAATTGTCAACATCCATCACGCAAGCATGATGATGATTGCCCGTTGTTTTTCCTGCACGATAAGTCTTTTAACGTTACAAAGTACAAAAATGTGTACACACTCCTATTTATGACGTGATGACGTAACAATGGATCAGAAACAGATCCTTGTAATCCCACGCAAAGGAAAATTGTAAATTTCCACAGGTGAATTTTTAATTCCCTACGAACTCATTCATTCCGGAGCGAAGTGTTCATAACTGTTTGGCAAACGAAGTCTCATGCATAAAGGATAAAAAGGGATAAAAGTATAGATGCAAATTATGCTTGAAGTCACACAGATCAGTCATGTCACCGCCAAGTCAACTCACGGGACGGCCTTAATAGGTCAGTATGGTGGTGACATGATATGGCGCGATTGAGCCTATATTTTCATATGAACGTCACCAGTTAAATAGTTACATTACTTTGCTATACTCAACGTCAAACTTATCTGATGTTTGTTTTTTTAAACGCTCTCTGCAGTTTTAAGAATACTATGCAAAGTTAACGCTGACATCAGACGTCACTGATGGTCATTTAATATGTGACCCTGGCCTGAAACACGCAGACCATGATGTAACAACTGACTGACCGGTGACTTGAAGGTGACGAGACCCTTATATGGACCTATAGATACCTGTTCAGGTGGTTGGAGCCTTGTAAAGCTTCCTGATTAAATTTGCATCGGATCCGTTTGTATTTTAAAGCCGGGTGGCTCGTGTTTGGCACCTGTGTCTGAGTTTCGAGCGTCTCGAACTGGTGTTGGAATGGAAAACACGTCGCACCGTTTAGAATCGTGAATTAGTGGTAAATTGTGCGCAGGGTCGTGAAAGCTTTCTTGAAATTAATGTGAATTAGGTGAATCAAAAATTGAAGAACACGTGCAAAGAGCTTGTATTTGTAAGTCTGTGTGTATGTGTAACACCGCGTATTTATTTTGTGAGTTTTTTTTCTAAAATTATGAAAAAAGCTTACGATATATTTGGTATGTTTAAGTTAAGATATTTAGTAAAGTTATTGACGAATTGTAATTGTTATGCATTGCGTATATAAGCAAAATATTTCGCAAAGACATTATTATTATACAATACCGATTACAAGCAAAATTTTAAATTATTCATATTTAACACCAGTATTTTTTCTCACAAACGATCAAGCAAGGCCTTGTAACATTTACATATTGTACCATTCTCGTTTATATTTTAAGCCGATTGGCTCGAGCACCTGAGTAGCGCTTCAAGCATCTACATACACGCTGAATAAAGCGGAAACGTGCATTTCCTGCACTTCCCAGTTGCGTACGTGTTTTTATTTACTGTAATAAATAATGCTGAAAATATTGCGCTGTGTGTGCAGCGATGGAATTTATTGACAGATTCTTGTTGGACAAAGTATGCGAGTCACATAGCACAAAGGGCATTTTTATGCTTTTGATGAAATTTTTATCCATGTTAATTTAATATAATATCATTAAGTAAAAAAAATTACGTCCCAAACGTTTATTTTTAATCATCATTAATTCGCTGATAAAAGTTTTCAATAAAAATATTTGGATTTGGTTTTACGTACAATCTGTTCAATTTGTCGTACTTATCCCGCAACTTGCGTCGCATAAGTCAATCTCACATCCATTGCATCAAACGAGTCTTTACATGTGATCTGTTTTTTAAAGTGAGCACTGATGTACACTACCAAGTTCATTTGGCACTATTTACCCAATTGGTAACATATAATTCGTCTCACCTTAATGTGACCCTAAAAGTCACCTAATCGAATGTTCCTGTATTTATATACTTGCCCTGGAGGCTTTCCGTTTCGCAGACGAATACTAATATCCGGTAATTACTGGAGGCATATTAATCAATGTTACCCTTGCAAGTTAAGATGAATGACACATTTTTAAAAACAAATGGGTCATAAATCACAGTGTTTTTTTTTGTTTTAAGCATTTTTTTTTGGCAAATTCTGTGTCGGTACAATTGCAATTCAATGAAATCGAAATGGCTTTTTTAAAATTAGTGACTGGAAGATTCACTGTTAGACTGTCATCATCGTTCAAGTTAGACCCTTTGTAAAACTTCATAAACATCCAAATATTTTATGAGCCTTTCAAAAACATACATATTTTATAAAATAAGATCTAAATCTCTTTAATTTAAAACTCGTGGCAGCGAAATAATTAATTTGAAACGAGCCTTTTAATTTAGTGGCCGTACCAGAAATTCATTACGTGAAGCTTATAATATTAAAAATTCTTTACGATAATCTAATAAAAGTAGAACAACCAATATAAAATTCTGTTCTTATCAACTTTAATGGCTTCGGTTGGCTAATTTTTTAGGCAAAGTCACGTTTCGCCCATTCCGGGTAACTTTGCCCATTTAATTAAGGTGGGTACTGCGATGGGGGTAGTACCAGGAATTGGACAATGGAGCCACAAATTCTTGTTACTTCTTCAGTGACATTGTTAATTTAGTTTTGTTGCTTAATTCATCTGAAGCGTCACGTATGTTGTAATTAAATTAGTGTATTTGGTTGTACTAACAATAAGATACACAATATTGTCTTACAATTTACAGAGAATAAAATTAAGAATATCTAAAGTCAAATTGTTTGTGGTCCGTGTGGTCCAACTGTGTTAGTTCCAGTTACTGAAGATAGATAACTATGAATATTTCTCTTATGATACCTGATCTTCTAATACAAGAGTTACGTCAGCCCTGGTGTTTAAATCTTGAAGTGTTAAATTAATAATATTCTTTACTTGATTAAATAGATAATAAATACCTGAAACATTAGGAGATACCTAATGTTTTTTTTTTCGGCTTTAATTTTTTTTAAACTAATCAATCCAAAGGAACACAACCGTTAGCCATGTCGTGCACGTGGAACGATTAGCCGAGCTCTAATTGATTCGATGCATATCTAGCGGCCGGTCGGTGTAAATCAAGTTGATACTTGTCCGCCCCGCGAGGAAATGAACGTTGATTGCATATCTTGATAATTAAACACAACAAGGGTTTGTTTTAAACTGTGAATTTGAAGGATGATGGCGCCGTTTGTTTTTGCGTTCAATTATACTGCTGCGCATAAGTTATAGGCAAGTGATATTCTGTAAGCAGTAGCGTGGTGAAGGCGATTATCAAAACGACAAAAATGTAGGGGATTGAATGTCACGTGATCAATCCGTTATGATTTGGCATTTCGACAGTGGCATTCGCTGATAGAATTAAACTTATTTATTACTATCAAGAGCCTCATTTATTTTGTTATGCAGTAACTAGAATCACCGGAAAAGTTGGTGATACTGGCTGTCACTCGTGTCGCGTCGTTGGTGGCGGGGTTGCTGTCTCCTGTGGACAGAAAATGTCAGAGATCATACTATTTTCTGTCGATACCAAGGCCATCACGAACTGCTAATATTCCGGCACCATTTTGGAGCTGCTGAGCCATTAATACGATGATCACTACTGGTAAAAGCCATTTTGCACTCTGTATTTAGTAGTTTGTCTTACAGACTAAGCAAAAAAGTGTTCTGTTGTACTTTAATCATTTAAGTGTTAAAATGTTCATTGTAAGTAATTAATTTGACAGCTCTTGTTTGTTGCCGTCTTTGTAAGTTAAGCATTTACCGTTTTATTAAGCTGTGCACGAAAAAATCAGGGTGCAACCCCATTGCAGTAATAACACGAACCTGACCTTTCGTGCCGGATTATAAATTAAACTTTAACACCATTATTATACTTCGTGAAAATCATAAGCCAACTGCGTCATATTTAATTAAATCCAAGAATTTTCTGCACGATAGCAAGCAAAGGTCAGATTTCATAAAGAATTCAAAACTTTCAACTATGTGGAAGTTGGCAAGGATACTATGTTATAATAACATCACATACTTGCGAGCCATCAACTTAGGCCCAGGTCAATGTGACGAGTTTGCGCGGGCATCAAACATAACCGCCATCCATCCATATTGAAGTAACTATCGCAGCGCCAAATGCTACGTGACGTCACTGCCTAGCTAGCGAGCGATCGTCTTTTGTTTTTCATTGGGCAAATATTTTTCTACTACGCGATACAACAACTCGCGATGCACTGCAGCTATTTAATCGCTTCCGCAATCTCACCTACCGGTCTATTCTGTCAACATCTCACCGTGTAAACTTAGGTGGAGTGAGGATGAACTAAGTGTCATTTCATCTTATTTGTACGTTGTACGGCTTGACAGCTCGCTTCATGTTCACTTCACCTAAGTTTACACGGTGAAGTTTACAGAATCGCACTATTGTACCCGCCTTAGTCTCCGCGCGTTTACTATAGGCACGGCCTTAAACTTGCAAGAACTTTCACAAGTTATACATGATGTTTGAAGACTTGTTTAAACTTGAGCAGACATTCTTAGAATCGGTCGTGTAAGTAATTATTTAGGATGATAGGTTTTCCGGGAAAGTATTGCTTTGGAAAGGAAATGGAATGAATGAAATAGCAGACTAGAACTATTTTTATTAAATTAACTTGTTTTGGTTTAATGTTGTCGTAGTTTTCTTAGTATATAATTAACTTGTATACGACTGTAAACAACGTTTAGTTTATTTCATCCTCAAAAAATCTAAATAGCTCATTTTCATTAGGATACGAGTTGAGATCTGGGACATGAGTTTTTTAATATAACCTACAAATTTTTAATTTGTTTCGGCACAACAAAATGCCGAAACAAATTAATGTTGCTAATATGGACAAGGCTTTAAACAAACCAATAGTGACATAAACCGCTTTACACAAGTGAAACGGCCAATATTCTACACGATACGAATATAATGGATCCTTTATACGTACGATATTAAAACAGGAATATTGATGAGGCCTCGTTGTTGTAAATATTATTATACAGCTTTTAATTTTGAACCGATCACCGTGTTAAAGTTTAATAAATGTCGAGCAAATAACTTAATGGCTTTTGATGGCGCTACCGATCATTTTGGCTCTGAAATGTGAAAATCGGTTTAAGGGATAGTAGGCAATTTGTTTGTAAGCGTGACTTTTAATGAATGAGCAATTTTTTCTGGGGTACAGTTTTCCATGAATTTGGTGTTCAAGTTTTTGTTTGTAAAGTGAAAGTGCTCGTGAATATGAAAAAAAAATGACTATGAGTTGAACCCTGAAATATGTAAACAAAAAAACTGTTTCATTTTAGGTACATTTTTGTTTGCATATGTAGGAAGCAGCAGTTTTTTTATGCAATCAGGGATGGTCTCATAGTAAAAACTTTTCATACTCACTAGTGTTTTAACGTCCTGAAAGATTGCCAATCAATCGCTCGTTTAAGGCCGTTACTTTAAAAAAATAGCGATTGTTTTATATTGAAAACGGTTTTCAAGAAAAATTATATTGATTATTTAAAAATAAATTTGAGAGAACATGTCCATATTCATAATAATAAGTGTTTTATTGAAAACCTTATCAACAGGGTTTTTAAAATTGTTGTTTTCCAAATGAAAAAGATATAAAACATAATAAATATAAGGATCGTACCTGAAGGCCAATTATGATTATTATCTTGGCAGTTGCTTTCATGAATATTAATTTTATTTCAGTCCAGTTATTTTTTAATATTAACTGAATATTTAGTACAAGCTACCAAGCTTTTTATTAAACTAGCCGTATTTTTAACGTTAATCTTTCCCTTTGGAACGTTAATTTTATTTTTCGCATCAACTATGAATATAAAAATGGTAAAAAAGTACTCCTGAAAAATATAACAGACATTATCATATGAAATGGGTAAAATAGACTAATGGCCACTAAAATGTATGGAAAGATTTATTTTCATGAAGGCTTGAAATACATAAATCTATAGGAGGCCGGCAATAAATTGTAAATAAAATATACCGTAATAAAGTACTATGTATTTTTCGTAGATATGTACATAATGTGCGAGTACAATCTCCCACACCAAAAAAAGTTTGTTTTTTGTGTCAGCCGTTACCAAAACGTAAATCTTGTTTTTTTTTTTTGGCAATTGATTTAAAATGTGAGAATCGTGGGCTTACTTTATTGATTAAAATTATTATGCCACTCAATCTCTTCGTAAATATACAATTTATTTGGGACCAAATTATTGGTTGTACAGACTCCACGATAGCTGTGAATAGACTCGTAGAAGAATAGGATTTAGAAAACGTAGTCGGTTTTACTCTCGTAGTATTCAAGTTACAACAACCTGTTAAAATTCTTTAACAGATTTTCAACTTTATCACTAAAGTTTTAGGTTCAAGGTTGATTGAGTAAATTTGACAGTTTAAGGTAGCTTGATGTGCTAGAGTCTGCACTTAACCTGGATAACAGTAGAGTCACTTTATTAATGTAACATTATTATTTACTGAACTGTAAACGATGACGTTCAAAAGTGCCGTTTAATGGCCTAATTGAAATTAACGTTTTGACTTTGACTTTGACTTCATCAACATACGACTTACATCATCATCTGCCTGGCCTTTTCCCAACCATATTGGGGACGGCTTCCAGTCAAACCGGATTCAGCTGAATACATTCGGCTTACATCATCATCTGCCTAGCCTTTTCCCAACTATATTGGGGACGGCTTCCAGTCAAACCGGATCCAGCTGAATACATATGGCTTACATCTCGNGAACTGTAAACGATGACGTTCAAAAGTGCCGTTTAATGGCCTAATTGAAATTAACGTTTTGACTTTGACTTTGACTTCATCAACATACGACTTACATCATCATCTGCCTGGCCTTTTCCCAACCATATTGGGGACGGCTTCCAGTCAAACCGGATTCAGCTGAATACATTCGGCTTACATCATCATCTGCCTAGCCTTTTCCCAACTATATTGGGGACGGCTTCCAGTCAAACCGGATCCAGCTAAAAGCAGGAAATAAAAATAAAAAGCCCTTTCACAGGATTTATGTTACAAACAATTTACGTATCCTACGAAAATATACACCATCTAATTTGTAAAACCAAATTCTCGCAACTCTGTAATTGAGTCTGTTTGAAAATTTCCCAGGAATTCTGATTGCTTTGTTCAAATAACGAGTAGTGTTTTTCTAACAAGACCACATTAATTCCATAGAGTATAAAGTTCTGAGAATTCATTTTTAACAAGTTTACGTCCGTTACATTGGATAGCTCGCGGCAAATTTAGTAAATACCGCAATAATTAAAGTGCTTTTTATTTTATGAAATAATTAAAGTCCATTGAAGCATATTATAATTCTCTCTGTTACCTACATATAAAATTGTTCACATTTTTTGTGTGGAATGAAAAATAAAATTTCATAAAGTCAACTCAGTGGATATATTTTTTCACGTCAACAAGATTCTGTTCATGTTTGTAACATCTGCTCTTTGTAAATTGAAAAAAGTACATTTTATTTTTTGTCTTTTGGTGAAATATAACGAATACACGTACAATATTTTCCATAATAATATCGCTTATTGTATAAAAGGTAATAAAGTGAGTTGGAAAATTATGTGGGCGTTTCAAAATATTGTAAGTGTCATTGATATTTTTTTGTTTTTTGTTGAGCCAGCCTGCCTCTGCGTGATTGTGTATTTTGTATGCCACATTATTAAAATATGTCGACTAACCCAAAAAAGTACTCGTACCTTTTTCAACAAACATTAAATGCAAAAACAAATAAGTAAAACAACTTGAAAGGACCAACCCAGTAACTAATCAATACAAAGACACATTCCAACTTAAGTACGTATGTAAAACCTAAACAGATACGGGTAAGCGTGTTATCCAATGACGAGCGTCGAAACGGTTTTTCTTTTATCTGCCGCTCGAGACGGAAATTGCTATTTGTGTCAAAGCTGTCAGCGATTACAGATCTGTGGAAATTGGGGACATGGTAAGAACAAATGTACGATACAAGTTGGTACCTATAGGCACAGAGGTGTAGAAACATGTTTCTGGACCGAAGCGTAGGTATCTTTTTGTAGTAGAATGATGATTTGTGAATTAAAAAGAAAGAAAAACTGGCTAAGTGTGAATCGGACTCTCAAACGAAAGGTTCAGTACCATAAACCGAAGAAAATAACTCCTTTCTTGTATGGGAACCCCCTTTAATTTTTACAGTTGTTGTTAAAGTAATACACACTCTGTGAAAATTTGAACTGTCTACTTAAAACGGTTCTAGAGATACAGTCCGCTGACAGACAGACGGACGGACAATGGAAGCTTAGTAAAAGGGGCTCCGTAGGTTACCCTTCGGTAATGGGACCCTAAAAAGTATTTAATAAATGGTAGGTCATACTTATTTCGCAAATTTATTATAAATAACATTTAAGACGTCAATTATTTAAAGTAGATGAGGCCGGTGTTTCCTAGCTGACCACTGTTACAGAACTGGCACGCATACGTGCCAGATGCACGTCGTGCTTGCGGCAAGAAGGCTACACTGCATGAGGATGTGACGTGCGCTGGAACCACTACTGATTTAACCAACTTCCCTTCATTCCTTCCCACGGCCACGATATTGCACCTCTTCCTAAGGAGGACATCCAGTTGCGGAATTTGTTCGAAGGAGTCACCGCGGCCCTGGAACACAAAGGGCTTTAGAAGGAACACAGATGGGTTTCAGTCATTAAGAGTCTGACACGCCCTTCTACTCCACCCAGAGCGAAAGAAGTCATTTGATAATTTACCACACTTAAAAAAAAAATGGAGGACATCCAGGTAGTCCCGCCATCTTCTTCGCGGTCTGCCGCATCTATTACAGGAACTTCAAGTTTACTGTAGATAAAACGTAGCGTTTCAGTAAAAATCTATTCGAAATCGGATTAGTAGTTACTCAGAGATTTGGCACCTCCAACAAATAAACAATTTCAGCCTTCTATAACTTTCGTTCGGATTAGACGCAAGCGTAAAAGTTTCTTCACTGAACCTTGTTTTATTTAGCAAAGTAGGTGTGAGCAAAATACTTTTTCCTTGTGGTAAAACTTTAGACGTGTTTCTAAACTTAAATACAATATTTTCTAAACAAAACGAGAAGTCGTTTTAATAACGGTTTTGTAGAGTTTTGAATAGTTGTAGTGATATGGTTGATTTTGATTCTGACACTTTGATTCTCTTAATAAGCAAAAATTTAATTTTCTGAACTGTTTAACAGATTTGTTGTAAATGTTTTGGAAATTATAATAAAGCGTTTAATATTTAGCATAAATTACTAACATAGAGTTATATTACTTATGAAATATGTAGCTTACAACTAACACAATTACTTAATATTGTTTTTGTTCACGTGGTGTTTACCTTTAAGTAATTGTTGCGTAAAGTTTAAACGAATGTTTTATTTCTGTTTGTAAATTAGTGTCAACAATTGTTGGTAGACCTCAACCACAACCACAAAACACGTATTTTCTGTGCATATATTTTGATTGCCAGCCTAGCACTACACGACCAATTAACTCAAAAAAAAAGTCCTGAAACTTCACTCGAAATTGGGCTTTCAAAGCCCGGATGAAAAACCCGATCTATCTATCGTAGCCAAACTCATTCCTCATACTCAAATAGGGGAGGAATTCCCTGGAGGTTGGTATCGTGAATGTGGAACAAGCAATGTCCCTAAAGGAGGTTATATGTGGGTCTAATATGTTGTATTTGCTAAAAGTTGTGGTCAAGAATGAAAGAAAAAAAACATCACAAAACAAATGCAAACCTATTTTATTAAGTTAAACTAAAAATACATCTAGGTAGTTCAAAAGATTTTGTAGAGATTTTCAGGCGTCTTAAATCAGTGAATCAATGATTTTTCCTTATAGTCTTAATGATACATCGCTTTACTAAGATACCGTCTAGACTGTGTGAATCACGTTAAGCTCGTTTAAAAAACAACAACAACAACAACAAACAACTACAACAACTACTATAACAACAACAACATACAACAACAACTACTACCACAACAACAACATACAACAACAACTACTACCACAACAACAACTATCTCTAATACAAAAAACGGTCAAGTCTAGTGGTGGGAGTAAGTAAGAGACCGCTTAAACGACATGCTATCCCTACTCCGCTGGAGAAAGTACTCTTCGAATCAACCGTGGTAGGGACGAGAAAAAGATGGCGCGTAACGGAAAAAATGTGACGCGTAACCGAGAAATGTGACGGTATTTTTTTTTCCAACGCCGATAAAGAAGTTTCACTTCAATAAAAAGCATTTGACTGCCTGAAACTATTTGAAAGTAATGCTACTCTCTTAACGCTTACCATAAATCTCTGACTTACAAAATTTCATCCATATTGTTATGTGCGGTCGAATTTATCATAAACCGCGATGATTATTAGACAAAGTGTTAGCGCCAAAACACTGTCTTATTGGCAATCTTCCAAGCGAACCATTTAGCTGGATTAGGCCGAACGCTTTGGTGTCATTTTACTGAAACTGATCATAACGTAGGATAACTGAAACGTTCCAATAAATGCTAATGATGTCTGAATGGGTAATTTCATTGTCATTGGACAATATCGATGAAATTAGCCAGATTAGTTTTTTTTTTAATCCGTTTTAGTGTTGTAATCGGTCACATTAACTATGTCATCCACGCTTATGTGTGTTAGTTTACTGTGTAGATACTGAAATATGATGTCAAAGAAACAAATAAAAACTTTTTTTCACTACTAAAAAAATATCCAATTGAAATTGAGAAATTTGTCTGCAAAAGTGGTGATTATAGGCTTTCCTTTTGAATAAAGAAAACGCCTCTCACTTTTTGTTTGAAATTATAAAGAAACATACCTACCGATAAAGAGCTCCACAAGTTAAATAACACAGTTCCATTTCATGATAAAACCAGTTGTTTAAACAATGTCTGACACAAATACTGGATCAAAAGTTAAATTGCATAACGTTGGGACAACTTTCTAGACATATAAAAATAATATTGAGGTCGATCTCTAGTATTTGTATATGTGTGGAACAACATTAAACCCTTACTT
>NDFZ01001514.1:0-14075 GCA_002192655.3 Mamestra configurata | reverse complement strand
AATGGTTTTCGGGTTCAATTTCATTTTGTTGGTTTATGATGGTTTTGTTTAAATTATTCACAACAAAAATCGGCGAGAAAAAATTTCTTGACTGTATTCTTATTTTTATTTTGTCCGGCCATATTGTTCAGTGATCTTTTACTACATATTTTTTTGTTTTGTGACATAATCTACTCATTACATTTGTTTTTATAATGAGTTGTATTGCAACATAAATGATGAACTAGTACTGTCCAATAGCTGTTTTATATATTATTCTTGCCTGAACAACCGGCACCAACTTCGTCATGCTCCCCTAGATGTCACTGCTTGAGGTAGCGTCGGGGGCTGGGCTACCTCCTTCCCTCAAACATANCTGAACAACCGGCACCAACTTCGTCATGCTCCCCTAGATGTCACTGCTTGAGGTAGCGTCGGGGGTTGGGCTACCTCCTTCCCTCAAACATGGCGAGGGGGGTAATGGCTGATCTTTGCGTTATGCTCGTGAACGGGTGCTGCTTATGGTGGCTGGTCGTCTTGCTGGTCACGGTTTTTTTTTAATATTGTTATAACAATAAACTTATATTTTATTATAATTACTATGTTGGCTCTAGTTTGTCACTTGTGGTTCCAGTCACAATCCTATTGTTAGATTATACAATTGCATGTGTAAGCGGTCACACCATTTATGGAGAGCTTAATTAGTTTGATTTACTTGTTAATGCTTGAGTTTATCTGTTTTTGATGGCTTAATGGAGTGTGCTAGCTAACAAGTGTCAATTAATTTTATTGAAAATTTGATTTACATATTAGATGTATTATTTTTCTGTGTCATGTTTTGTAAACTTACTTTGGATACTACTGTTTAAATTCAAGTTTTAAAATCTTAACAGACAGATGTGTTGCTGGGGAATTTGTTGCGCCATTTCTTATTCCCAGCTAAAACACTATCGGTTCAGTAGTTAGGTTTTTAAATCAAAATAGCTGGAGGAAACAGGAAATATATCATCCAAGTAAACGAAATTGCGTGTTTTATTTTTCTGTGACTTTCCAGTTAGGTGTGGGGGGTANAAATTTGATTTACATATTAGATGTATTATTTTTCTGTGTCATGTTTTGTAAACTTACTTTGGATACTACTGTTTAAATTCAAGTTTTAAAATCTTAACAGACAGATGTGTTGCTGGGGAATTTGTTGCGCCATTTCTTATTCCCAGCTAAAACACTATCGGTTCAGTAGTTAGGTTTTTAAATCAAAATAGCTGGAGGAAACAGGAAATATATCATCCAAGTAAACGAAATTGCGTGTTTTATTTTTCTGTGACTTTCCAGTTAGGTGTGTCACTAAAAAGTGAAAAATAAAAACTTTTTCACAAAAATAGACACAGAACAGTAGACTTCCAAATAAAAAAAATACTACCAAGTATAAAATAACTTTAATTTCGGAAGTCGGTGTTAAAATACGAAGAAATAACCAAAAACACCGACTTCCGAAGTATGATTCAATATTTTCTATTTTCATCTCCTTTTAGCCTTGAACAGATAAGAATAATACTAAGATTAAGATTTAAGGTACCTAAGCTGTCACATGTACCTACTTTTTTTTTTTTTTCAGACTTGTAACTTCGTGGGTTTCATTTGTATAAAGATATCCTGGTCATGGGTGTCCGCTATATTTTACAACATACTGTATTGGTTCGGAATCATCGTCACCGGGCTACTTCTGTTCTTGTACACATTCCACTTTGTAGAGAAGTTTGACAAATGGCCGTGGCTAAAGTGGGAGTTTGCATACTGTGTCCTTGTATCACTGACATACATTGGATGCTCCATATTTGCTACAACTATTGGTGAAAGTGTGGGATATGCTGTTGGGGTGAGTTTATCAAACATATTTTACTTTACTATTTAAATATTATGTGACTGTGTAGTTTAGCTATAATATTATCAATTTTGAATACAACTAAGAAGACATAGGTAAGCTAGAGAGTTTTCCAGGCCTTAACAATGTAAAAATATAAGAAAAGATAAATAAAGTTCATTCATCATGATTGATATGTCAATAGCATTGATAAGTCACTTGTCTGCCTGTTACAAAATAGGCTTGTTTGAAATGTATGACTATTATTGAATCAAATTTGACTGTGCGGCTCTCTCCCCACTACAAAAAAAAACCGGCCAAGTGCGAGTTTTAACTCGTGTGCAAAGGGATCTGAAAAAAATGAAAAAAAAAAATTAGAATCATACGACTTTTTATAGGTTTTCCTGTAATCTATAGGTAAAGGGTATAGAAATAAATGTGTATTTTTTTTCATAATTTTAGGGGTTTATGGTCGACTTTCATCTCTTTTCTTGAATAACGTCGGAACAAAATATTTTAAAATAATAAGAACAACATAACAACAACAACCTATGATTTGATATGTCACACGTTAGGTACAGTTTTTTTTTGTTTCTTGTTTGACTCCCAAAAACGACCAATTTTCAAATATATTTTTTTGACACGGTCGTCTTTGGGTCACAGAAATATATATATATGTACCAAATTTCAACTGAATCGGTCCAGTAGATTCGGCGAAATTCGGTTGTGACGGGACAGACAGACAACCAAGTGAGGGCAAGGGTTCCGTTTTTCCATCCAGAGGTTCGAAACACTAAAAAATAAAGAATATTATTGCCTTTTATAAACCATCCTTTTATGCATATTATCTGTACCAAATAGTTTCGAAGTTTCCATCTGCCAGGCGTCCCGCGATGGCTCACTTTTTTTCCTTCTCATAAGAGAAGGAAAAACAAATTAAAGGTAAAGTTATAATACAAATGTCGATATTAATCCATTCATCTTCTTTTCCAGTTCTTCGGCCTATGCGCAATCATAGCGTACGGTTTCGACGGCTACTTGAAGTACAGGGCGTGGAAACGAGGGCTTCCGCCGCAGCCGCCACAGTAACACTTAGATCTTCATCATCATTATTCATTTGGTTCATCTCATCAACAAGCAATTGAAAACTTCTCTTTTCACTCCTTTAAAACCGTTTGAGGTTTTAAAGGAGGGAAAAGAGAAGTTTTCTCTATAGAAACTTGGATTATCGCATGATCTATGTTTATTTGCAGTGCCTAAGCTATACCTATGGTTGCCAATGTTAAAAATAACCATTTTAGTCTTTGTTTTAATTTAAGATGTAACAAGTTGGTCAGTGAATTTTTAAAAGCTTAAATTAAGAGCATAGTATTGAGTTAGCTTTAAGTTTACTGCTGCCTAGCACATCTTTTTATATTTAGTATTATGTCTGTGTCAGTTTTGTGTAAAGATCTTTGACCATACATACAGTAAAAACTATATTTTTAAATATGGCAGTAACCGTGCAATGCAAGAAATAAAAATAATGCACCAATGACTAATTTATCGCCCGCGACTTCGTCCACGCGGATTTAGTAGGTACTCCAGAAACTTCAACGCCCCGTTAAGGGATTATTATTTAACGTTTGAATTACTAGAGGTATGTCTTACTGTTAAAATACAATAAGACCTTGTACGTGGTAACATTATGATACAATAAATATTTTGAATTTGAATTTCCCGGAGGCCAGAATCCCCACGTACATGCGCGCGACGGCAAAAAATTCATTATTTTTAATCTAAAATTTGAATAGCAGTTGTTGTGAGTTATCCGTCGGAGATAGGCATATGCTATTGTAGTATTGTTGTATTGTTTGTCATTGTTTGTAGTACATTCTTAGGTCGGGCAAAAATTGTCAGTGGCAATTACAGCCCGGAGTTTGGAAGTTGGTGTTGTGACATCCCCGTGCCTCGGAAAGCACGTTAAGTCGTTGGTCCTGCACCAGATCTCTCTCCGGTCGTGTCGGGTTGCCGTCCCTGAGGAATATGAGAGTGATGGAAGAGAGAGCGCACCTGTGTTTGCATACACATGCCTTCACTATAATATGTCCTGCGCCGATGGCAAGTCTCCGTTGAGATTGGCCGCTATGGCCGAAATCGGTCAGGAAGACTCATTGCTGTGTCAATGTTTTCGCAGCGCATGCGATGAAAGATATTTAATGTCAAATTTTTTTAAACCATCGTTTACATTATTCAAGTTTTAGTAGGGATCCCTTTTTATTTCTGGAAATAAATATAGCCTATGTCACTTGGTAACGATGTAGCTTTCTAACGATTTTTAAAATCGGTCGAGTAGTTTTTGAGTTAAATAATAACAAACAAACAAACAAATCTTTCCTCTTTATAATATTACATTAGATGTACTGAAAAAAAATCTAATAAGATATATAATCTATTTAAAATGAATAGCCATATCTTTAAAATATGTTTTATTAATTATAATAAAAATTACTACAAATTATAAAACAAAGTCCCTCGCCGCGTCTTGTCTGTTTGCGATAAACTCAAAAACTACTGAACGGATTTTAATGCGGTTTTCTCCAATGGATGGGGTTATTCATGAGGAAGGTTTAGGTGTACCATTCGTCCAAAATTCCTTCGGGAACTGGCAAAATGGAATATTCACGTACGAAGTCGCGGGCAATATAATTTCGACTATTGTCTAAACCATGTTATAGTGTACATACCTGTGCTTTAAAGTGCTTAATAAAATAACTTAAAATACCTACTTAATGTTGTATAATCTAAGAGCTATCGTATGTGCCTTTTCTGTGTCTGTGCCTATAGTAAAAAAAATAAAAAAATAACTGATGGTTTTATAAGCCTAGAGCAATGAATATAAATCAAATTGTTATGAATGACACGAGTGAGTTGAGTTGACTTGACCATGCGGGGACCACTTCATATGCATGGCCCTAAACTACACTGCAAGTTCAAAAACATGCTAGATTGAAGGAAACCAAAATAACGAATGTTTTTGTACAACATATTGTTTTGTAAGGATTTATGCCACGTTTATTATAGAGTTTTAGACACTGTGCACAATCAAAATATTGAAATTTTGTAATTGTTACTAAAAATGAAAATACCTATTTTGTAGGTATTAATGTATTTTGAGGTAAAAAGGTACTAACCTCATTTTATTTTGTATATAATATTATAGTGTATATTGGTGTATTTCACTAAAATTAAAGTTAACCCACCATACTTTTTGATATTATTCTCAACAATGGGTCCAAAATATTTGGGCATTTTATAGAAATTGTAAGTTATTACAATGGAATAATATGTTTGCTTTTCAGAAGCATTATTAATTATTGGAAATTAGTTATAATCATTGTTTATTTAAGGGTATTTTGACCAAGATATTTTTGTTACAATTTCTAGTATTACTTACTTATTTGTATTTATGTATATATACATATAAATATTTTTGTTTAATCAAATTGCGTTACAAATTTTCAACTTAAAATAACATCTGCCATACTGCAAAGCAGTTTGCTGGCAGTAGGCTCTCGTAGATTTTGCACGAGGTCTTACTAACGAATAGTTCTAGTTTTTGTTAATAGTCAAAGGATTGATTCGTACCTGTTTAACAATTATAACTAATGCCTAAGTAACATATANTTTGTTAATAGTCAAAGGATTGATTCGTACCTGTTTAACAATTATAACTAATGCCTAAGTAACATTATATGTTACAGTTACAGAAACAGCAGACTGTAATGTTAGTCATTATTCTAAAGTTGTAATTTGGCAACACAGTCAAACAGTGTTGCCTCATTAAAATATCTCGATCATCAGTGTCTTATTCGAATATTAATGTTTGTTACAGTTATACCTAAGATACAGCAAATTGTTAGTAATTATATGTTGATTACGCTACATTTATGATAATCATGATAATTTTTAGACGATCAATATGGTACTGAAAAGTTGTTATCGAATATTTTTATATCTGTTTGGATGCCAACTAAAAGAACCCATTTTTGACGCTGATCTAAGATATGCACAATATTAGATGAAATGTAAAGTTTTGCTTCCAAATATCTATTTAGACAGTTTTTATCGTCGATACTTTAATTTTTTAGACGAAATATTGTTAAAGTTTTGCTTCCAATATATCTATTTAGACAGTTTTGATACGTCGATACTTTGATTTACAAAGTCGTAAGTCATTTTCTGCTGTGTGCCTTACGCCCTTTTAGGTCGGAGTCTCGGAATTTGTTGATTGTGTAAGTTCGGGTGTCCACGATGTATAAAATACTGTTAACACAATAAAACCACTCGGAATATTTTCAAATGTTTTATTTCATACAACAATGATCATAGAAAATATTAACAAAAGTCGGTTATACCGGAATATTTGTAAACAGTGCTTTTTCTATATATATATTTTACATTCATTTATTGTTATAGGTAATAAATATAAATAGTGTCGGTTAATATGTATAATATAACACAGTTTAGTCAAAATGAAAACAAACGTTTCCAGTAAGTGACACATAGATAATTATAATCTATAATATTATAAATACAAACGGGTAATTAATTCAAACACGGTTTTGTATTTTATACTCTTATTTTCCTGGTTTTTACCAAGAATAATTTACCGTAAAATTGCATAATAATAAATTTATTAGTGAAGTGGACACCACAGGCGACAGTTACATATTTAGGAATGATGATTTTATAAAACCACTAATTTAATAATGACTTGCTATTGAGGGCTATCGCGTTTGAATTCGCCGCTAGAGGCGCTAGTGTGGCGTGAGGTCTTCGAAATGTCAAATCTCAAAATCTCACTGTCGGTTGGCTTTTGTCAAGGTGTTATGTACTCATTTGTTGTGATTTTTGTGACGATTTTACTAAAACAGCCTGACTATGGCAGATTACGTTACGGTTATTTCCTTTTTCTTCTAACTTTGTTCACAGGCGCATAATAACAACTTTAATGCTATGCTTAAGGACCTTACTGGCCAGTGGCGCCAACTAGTGAAAATGATACTGACAAAACGGTAGCCCCAATTGCTAAAACATTACAAACATATATTATTTGATTTTATCTGTACAAACATATTTTTTTTCAAGCTAGTCTGATCTGAAGATCCAAGTTGACTTTTTATGAAGACCGTACAATCTTGATCGTTAGATGCAGCATACTCTGAACTCAAGATGAATGAGCCACTTATAAAAATAAGTAGGTATATATATTTTTATATTAGAGCAAAATTTACAAAGATGAGCATTACTCTAAAAATATCGTGTTTAAGATACATTTGACACATAACGTGAGCAAAGCTTTAGGGGACAGTGGACGGAAATTATACAATTATACAGATATCTTATATTATATCTACTGCGGTGAGTGTACCTAAGCTCAATTTGTAAAAAATAAAATAAGTTCACCATAACACTTAAATTTGTGTAAAACAGTCGCGCGACAGACATAGTCATTAAGTTTTTTTTAGTTTCAAAAACTTACTGCTTTTGAAAAACCTCTTATGGTTTTTTAGTAAGTTTTGCAAGCTATGTTGAATAGACTTTTCTTGCTCCATAAAGTACAAGTGCAGCAATTGTTTAAAACGTTACGTTCTTAATACGTAGTTAAATATTTCACAAAGTTTAAATCCTTATTTACAATAATAATAAATGTTTATAAACATGATTAAATAAGTTAGTACTTACTATAATATTATCACAAAATTTCTAAGAATAATAGATTATATAATTATCCTTAATATCTACAAAACAATATGTATTACATTTGAACATTATATAAAGAAATGTGACATCATTATTGCCTGAAAAGACTCCAAAACAAATGTCTTGTAAGTAAAAAATGTTCAATAACAAGTAACTAAGTTTAATAAGTACACACTGAGGTAATCGAAGCCCTTGTGCAATAATAACATACAAATGCCCGGTTTCCGAACCAATAAATGATTTTTATATCTATGACATTTAGTTTTAAAAATATGTTAATTATATCCTCCTATTGTTTGTCCTTCAATTATAGCAAAATGTGTGCGCCAAATGTGGACTAATTTTACGTCAATTTTGCATGACACATGGCTGAAGTTCTAAACAATAGAAGAAAAAAAACTGTTTATATACCAATACTTCCAATTCGTGACCACTTAATTGATAGTATAATTATTTACAGGCTCCATATAGGTACATAAATGCGCTCAATATCTGAATGCATAGTCTGCCCAAATGCATCATTTAAAATAGATGTCAATATAGCCGGATTCATTATTTTATCTCTCAGACGATTTATTCTGAGTTTATCTTGTTGTGATGTCATTGACACACTTGGCTCATGTCACGACAGAAACCGGGCCACTAACATAACTTGGTGGGAATTACATACAATCTAAATGTATCGCTTACTACTACTCTTTGTAAATATATTGTGATACAATCATCTTCTATCAGTACAAAGCGAATATTGATATTAACCCTTAGAATGTAGAAGGTATGGTTTTTTTCATTTCTGCCACTCTGAGATAAATTGCAGGCTAATCTTTTCAGAAAACATTGTTGCTAACCAAATATATTAATAGGCAATGGAAACTAATATCCGTTTCTATTTGATAACGTTAACTGAAACAAAATAAAATTAATGAACATGGAATAACCATTAACCACAAGGACTCATTAAAATCGATTCATTATTATTATCATTGTTTTGTTTCCCTATTTCTACAAATTCCTATCATAGTAATGAATTTTGTATAACACTGTTACAGAGTTTAATTTCAACTACCAAATTATAATGTTCTTGCTAGTAAAGTAGGTACATATAACAATTCGAGCCGCACGCATTTACAAGAATTATTCGATCTTCGCTTGTTTATCACACCAAAACATTGCGGCTGACCATTGTAGGCCATAAGTAACACCTCAGGCGGTTATGAATCACTACATAGATAAAATAAATAAATTATCCACGACGTCTTTTAAGCAAGTTCTTCTTAAACGACAATTCCACACAAGGTACTAAAGTAAGTACGTATCTGGTGTCGAAATGTGCTAAGTATATCTCATTGGGAACTCACGATGCTGCAAGCGTTTTCCAAGAAATGTCTTATAAATCAACTGGCTAAAGGACAAATATCATACAACAGTCATATTTTAGTCACAGATAAATCTCTCATACAAAACCAGTGACACATGTAGGTGAGTCTTGCCACACAGGACAAACCCTAATCTCATTTTCTTACTTCTCTTTTCTTCTCATTTCCTACTACTTAGCACCTGTCCAGCTATGGAAGCGCCGGCGGTGTGGTCACGTGCGTCTGCTTAGCCACGACCCTATGACCCTGGGCCAGCTCACCTGCCTTCAGAGCCTTGTACTTTAGGAAGGCGTCCAGGCCATATAGCACCATTGCTAGGTAGCCGAAGAACTGGAAAAGATAGTTAGGTTAGGTAATGTGGATGTCACAAGTTGGAACAGTGTAGAGGTGGAACGCAAAGTGGATAGCAAATTTAGTACCCATACAAAATATATATAAAAGAAGTAGGTATATGAATTCAATGAGTTCAACAAGTAATATATAGTCCTCCTGACCGATTTCGGCTATGGCGACCCCTCTCAACCGAGACTAGCCATCGGCACGGGACATAATTACAGTGCACAAAGTGTGTGGGCAAACACAGATGCACTCCCTCTTCCATCACTCTCATATTCCAATGGGACGGCAACCCGATACGACCGGAGGGAGATCTGGCGCGGGACTTAACGGCTTAACGTGCTTTCCGAGGCACGAGGGTGTCACACCACCAAACTTTTAAACTCGGGGCTGTCGCTGAGAAAATTCCTATTGGAAAAGCCCAATGACTCTTTGCCCGACCTGGGAATCAAACCCAGGACTCCACGCTCGGCAGTCGTGCTTGCGACCGCGAAACCAACGAAGCAGATCTGAACAAGTAATACCTACTTGTTGAACTTATTGAATCATCATCAGATATGTTTAATGTTTAAATGTCTACAGTTTATTACGGACAATTCGATATAGATATTAATTTGAGGTAGACAATTAAGAAATTACTGTGGTAAAATCATTTTAAATGCCACAGTACGATTTGTGAGATATGTAAAAATGGACACATTATGTAGTTGCAGTTTTTGTAGTCGTACTGTTATTATTATCATATACGTACGCGCACATCCCGTTTTTTCCTTCTTCATGAATGTGACTATCATAAACAAAAAGAATTTTCCAAATCTGACTGGGAGTTCAAGAGATTAGCGCGTTCAAACAAATGATAAATGATATTTATCTTGTAAGTGGGTCAAACAATACTTCGTACTTCAATCTTTTTTGGTCATTTTAAGCCAGATGAGGCCGATGTTTCCTAGCTGACTACCCTGAGAAGAAACACCGAAACAAACTCAGAGGTCAGTCTCTTTTGAAGTCCATACAAAACTTACTGGTCAAATCAGATTAGACAAATGAGAACTATGTAGGTTAATGTCTGAGGTGGCCTTTTGAGGAAAGTGCCACACAGATTTGTGCAGACCTGTCTAGACTGCAAGCATTTGTCAGCTATCGTGTGGCTCAAACTTAGAACTTGTAGCTCAAGCTCAACGATTTGTCGAGCAATACCAAAGTAAGAACATTTGGGTAGGCCGCATTAATAACTTAAACTGCCAGACTATCATAAAATGAAACCCTGATATGGCGATCTACATGGTCTCCACATTCACAATACGCTATATTATATAACAAACAGACTGTTCAGATTTTAGTTCGGTGTCGTGTGACCTTAGTTGAAAATCAACAGAAAATGCCAATGACGACAAATATAAATACCAAACCAACTATATGCTTGTACTTGAAGGTTTTTACGCGACCGTCGACTGATATCGGCGAACAGTAGATGCATGTTCTGCATAGGAATCTAGGTACGAGTCGTATCTTGGCTTATCTACAATCTAGGACATAGAAAACTCAAGGAGCGAATCGTGAGTAGAATTCGAAACGCTTATTTTGATACACTTTAAATATTTTCTCATTCGCCTGTATGGAATATCAATCACTTATGGCTAGTTAATATTCTTTGACAGACGGGTGACGATTAAAGGGAAACTTTAGTCGGTAGAAGCACGTTCCTCATATAATGAACGGATGACCCTCCGTAATGGACTCTGAAAAGGTTCAGGCGTCGTAAAGTGTATCCATTAATACAGTAATGTCATCAAATCACGCTCACGAACTATTTGTAATGGTGAAGAAAACAGCGAGTGAGTTTTAGTGAAATCCTACTATGTGGACGTAGTTAAGATTCTTACAGCTAGATTTGAGAGTTTCTCTTGCTCAGGAGAGAAGGACTTTTTGACCGTCAGTAAATCGTTTCCTTACAAACGAAAAGTAAATCTAAAGCCTAGAATTTTCGAAGAAAACGTGTGCCCTGACTCCAAATAACAGCTGGTTCACACAGACACTGCTATTAGATCCGTTTGTCCGTAGAAAACTTTGTTGGGTCCCGAATAATGGCAGGTCATACACTCGATTAGACTGATACTAGCTTAGACAGATTCTTGGCTCCTGACTACCAGCGACTGTCAAAGATGTTCAAATGACAGCCGGAACCAATTAGGCGTGATAGCCAACAACGACTCAGCGTGCTTTAAGACACGGATAAGTGTTGGTTGCAGGGGCGTAGCTACCGCCGTATCAGCCGTATCAAAGATACGGGGCCCCCGGATTATAAGGGCCCCGACGTGTGGATGCAATGCTATACTAAAACTAAATAGTCGCGTCATCTCCTTCGTGGCCTGCTAAGACAGTTCTGAGCTAGTATTTTGTTTAAAAAACAATACCCCTAAAAACGGGCCCCTTTGAGACTAGATACGCCACTGGTTGGTTGTAATGGATGGCAAGCGTTGCTTTACCTCTACGGGTATATCCCGTGCGGCAGTTATTATTGGATGGTATTTAAACGAGTGAAAATAAATTCAAATTAAAGGTGTCAAAAATACTGAAATACTAAATGGGCGACAAACAGCGACTTGAAAATAAAATAATGAGTTACTAGTTACCTATTCAATGAGCAGTAGGTACAATAATTGTTGAGCGATATTTTTTCTATTTTATGGCTTACATTAGAGAGGTATCTATTCGGTTCCCTATTTTTTATTTCAAGAGTCCCGAGCTCTTACACTTTGTTTAGTCACCCATCTATATATATAAAAATTAATCTCTATTTCCCTTGGTCACGGCATCACGCGTGAACGGCTGGACCAATTTCGCTAATTCTTTTTTGTTGTGTTTCTCATTGTCAGGAGAAGGTTCTTACGAATGAAAATTTAAAAAAAAGTATGCATCCGGGCGAAGCCGGGGCGGGCCACTAGTTCAGTATATTTTTCGACCGCTCTAGTATTTTATTCGGTTACTTGAAATTTTAAATGCAAGCTTAGATTAATTAATTCCCACTTTAAGCAGCTCATTTCACTTATTTTTAGTAAGTAATACATAAATATCGTCAGATAAGTTACTTTTTCGTTAAACTAATTAACAATTTATCCGCGAGCTCTTTATAACAATCCCACAACCTATGAAAACTTAACCATTTACCTCATTTCAATTCCTAATTGCTCGTAAAACACAGTGTTAGCCAATAGGTATATTTATAGATATTTAATAGCCGGGTCACGTACGGTACGCACATAATAATGTGTGCCAGTATGGAAGAGTATTTAGTCAGGCTAGTCTTTTGTTTTCAATGATATATTGTTTTATTTGAGTTACTATTACAAAACTGTTTTGAAGAGGACATTCATTGGTATGGAAATATTGATTTATACGTCCTATGTCAGATATGCAAAAAGGCATTAACTCCAAATGCCAGATACGCAAAAAAGCAGTAATTCAAAATGCCAGATATGCAAAAAGGCAGTAACTCAAAATGCCAGATACGCAAAAAGGAAGTAACTCAAAATGCCAGATACGCAAAAAGGCAGTAACTCAAAATGCCAGATACGCAAAAAGTCAGAAGCGGATGAGATTTTATATTGCTTTTGGTGTTTTATTAAAATTCTACGTTTGTATACCCAGAGCTGGGCAAAATACATGCTTTGCTTTTTATTAAAATACAAATTACAAAATACTATCTCGCATTGTATTTAAAATACGAAATACTTTTGAGTCGTATATTTAAAATATAAAATACAATATACAGTATTTTTTTTAATGCAGAATATGCTGTTAAATTACTGTCAGGTATTAGGTTAGGCTAGCCTTTTTGTTTACGATAGCTATCGAGCGCTGTTTTCTTCAAAACGCATTAATAAGATTGCTTAAAGATTGATTCAAATGTATTTTGAAGTCATAAGTATTTGAAATACTAAGTAGGTACTTACAAAATACCTCAGCGTTTTCAAATACCAATTACAAATTACATTTTTAAGATGTAATTGAAACACAAATACTTACCAAATTCGTTTTTCAATTACGTATTTTAAATAAATACCACTTGAACGTTGGCCAATTGAGTGAAGTGCAATTTATCGGTACTCAGAAATCTTTTTCTTAGCATCCTTATCGTATCTTAATCCTATCCTATCCTAATAATATTATAAATGCGAAACTGTATTTACATTCAGTTTTCAGTCGAAACATTGTGGGAACATATTTCTAAGTCCATGTGCCCCCTTCGGCAAAAATAACGAGCGTCATCCCTAATTAAAGCCCTTAATGGAATGAATTTTATTTAAAACGTACGCGATTTACCCACGATTTCTGAATTAAGAATTTGAAGTTGAGTATTTATCCGCTCTTTTGTTCCCTGAAAAGCTGCTAAAGGTTTCGAACACGGTTCTAACTCCAAATACTCAATTCAGAAACTGGCTTTTTGGCTGAGCTGTCCGACAGTGATTTAATGAAGGAATCTAAGATTTCTAAGTAAATTCCTTTGGCTGTGAAAAATAAAGCGTAGGCCTTAAGAAACTTCTGCAATAAAAACTCTGAAAGGTTACTGAGCGATTCTGATTGTTCGCAATTATCTAGGTACATATTCGAACGATCTTGCAACAAAACGTTGCGAGAGTTATGTTGAGTGAGATAGGTACCTATATGAGTTACATAGATAAGTATGCATTGTCACACCTACGCTACGTTCTAAGAGTAACGGCTGAGTACTTATGTATTTACAAGAATGATAAGACGCAGGAAGTAGTACTTATATA
>NDFZ01001513.1:0-14074 GCA_002192655.3 Mamestra configurata | reverse complement strand
GCAATGTAGTCAAGTCATCTTCATAGGTTAGCTTACCACACAAACTTAAGGCACTGACTTAAACGTGTTGGTCAAGATGTTGGAACGATGTAGAAAGACTTGCACGATCAAGCGTCCGAAGTAAAAACAAAAAAAGCAACAATTCAAGGAACAAATAATTGAAATAAGCCGTGGCAGCTGAGACCACCGGTCTTAGCTGACGGCGCTCGCTCAGCAATATGACGCCTGCGCTAGCACCATTCGGCTCAACCACTTTCAAAAGTGCCAAATGATCCAGCACCATCAGCCAGACTTTTAAGTGAGCATGACACTCCCACCCGCCAGGGCACATTCAAGACAAAGAAAAATAATAGTTTCAGGTACACAGTACTCACACATGTTTCTGGTCTCCTGGTCCTAGTGAATCTTTAGCGTTCACAATTCCAGCAAAACAAATGTATGACAAAATAAATCTTCTTCATTTTCTTTTCCGTGAATTTAGCCGATGTTTTAATAGTTATTCTGCCATTCGAGGCAAAGACAAATCCAACAAACCAAAGATCTTGAAAATCAGCCATTCTTGAGTTCATTAACCCGACTTTGTTTTATATATTTAGATAATATAATTCTTATTGTAAGGCAGTATAGTATAAATCATATAAATAGATAATATATGATTGTTTGAAGAAATAACCGGCACAGTTAGTGGACTGCCCGGGAAGTTTGACCTCGGAATCCAATAACCGTGAATGTTTGAAAAATGCTTTTAGAGACAACATTCTAAAAGTACCATTTTTTCGTTGTTAATTTTTAGTAAATTGATTTTATTAAAGATGAAAAAAACTGGTTCATCGAAGATGAAAAAAACTGGTTCATGTTTCCAACAGCAATGAATTTTCTGAAAGGTCTTTTTGCTCTTTTTTCAGTTATAGAAACTAAGGTCAAGTGTCTCACGTTTGAAATATTGGGTTAACGTAAATACACATTCTTGGCGAGTTAACATAAACCAAATAACGAATAGTAATAAGGGTCATGTTTTATGAAGGGGTTATTTATATTCTTATTTTATGTCATGAAAACTACGATTAATTTAGTCCCAGTTTTGAAATATTGGGGAAAAACTAACACAGGCAGTTTCCGACGACTAAAGAACCGTGTCACAAAGAGCATCGACGCTTATACTATTTAAAGGGGCTTCTTAAGACCTTTAATTATGTCATTAATTACAAATATTGAAATTGTTCCAATTCTGTAATATTTTAGGTAGCTATGCGCTACCTAAAATATTACAGAATTGGAACAATTTCAATGCCTCAAATATAACAATGAATTAAGTAGATTATTTTTTTTTTCATTCGAAATGAGTTTGCTCTTGACTCTAGTCTAGGTCATAGATGACTGAGACAAAGTCGACGATGGAGCGAGCTTACCCAGAAGAAGCCTGTTCACTCTTATTTTGAAGGTTGTATGGGTTCGGAAACACAGCCGTAGGCAGAGAGTTCCACTTCTTTGCTGTGCGCAATAGAAGATCGAAGATCTAAGTAACCTACAGTAATTACTTGTATACCTAAAAGTGATTTATAGGCAATTTATATTGTGTTCTTGAAGCTAAAGCTGTTGTGCCCGAGTTCCAAAATATGGAGTTCGTTACTTCGTTAATCTTAACACGTCAAGAATGAGTATTTACGTAAACCACAATATTTCAAAACTGCGACACAATAGACTTGTTTCTTATAAACTTTACAGCACATGAGTAGATAAACGGAACAGAGGCTAAGCTTCTTAAGAACGTGCAAAATTATTACCTATTTTGGTAGGGTTGTCACAATAGGATAAGAGAAATTAAATAAATCATTTGTTAAATAGTTTTATATTATTCAGTATGATAGAATACTTTACAGATTACTGACTCTAATAATTTTCTTTTTATAATGTTTGTTTTTTAATAATTTGCTGCAGCAGCAGTTTAATTTTGATAATTCAACATGATGCTTATCATAAGCATCATGTTGAATTATCAAAATTAAACTAACACACAACATTTCGTGACCGTGCTAATAACCGTTGAAGAGTTCCCTAGTGAGGAGACAATCCTGGGTGCAGCTTCAGGTTATATCTTATTATTGCATTATTACCGAGGTTACGCAGGTAGATATAAAAAAAATCTGCTCAATCAGACATCGGGAAGTGGTTCAAATCTTTTCTTGCAATATTTAAACTTAACACACTTATCTACCTACTACAACCCAACCCACCCACATACTTACAAATGCTAAACTTGTAATAATAATGAAAAGGTAAAAACACACCGTGTACAACCCTCTTCTTATTAAAAAAAGGACCATACAATAAAATAAAGGTACTTACTTCAAAAAGTAATAATCAAAATATTTACTTACCTATTGTACTCCTTGGGATAGTTAAAGTACGATATATCTTTATTTTTTCTAGTATTATTCATACACACAGTACAATAAACAACCATTATTAACAATAAAATACCACGTTTTACATTAAAATATCCAAACTTGCAACTAACAAAACAAACAACGTGCGTCGCACTGACCCTGAGATTGTCAACTGGCTCTGCAAGCGTAAACCGGTTTTTTCCAGTCTCGCTGCGTACGCGACAAGCGGCCAGTGGTCACACACACATGCCCCGCGTGCTTGTAGTAGTGCAATCGATTCGCGCGGTTGTTTGAAGCTTTGTCTCTGTTCCGTTTATCTACTCATGTGCTTTACAGTGAGTTTAATATTTTCTTACAGGGCTTTTTAGGCTATTTCAGTTCAGGTCAGAAAATATATGTGCTGTTGGATACATGGACTATGTTTGCTCATCTTCGTTTAGTAAAATCAATTTTAAAAAAGCAGCATAAAGAAAATTGTAAACATTTTGATATTTTGTCATATAATGCATAATTGAGAAGGTTTTACATTAATACGTTCTCAGTTATTGGATTGAGAGGTTTTCATACTAAAGGCGATAAAGGCACTCCACTAAGTCTAATCTTTGGAAAATCTTGTGTTCGTTTGTTTGTTATTTTTAAATCAGGTTTTAGAAACTATACTTCTGTTTTGTTCTGCCGAAAAAACTTACCTGCAAAGAAGAAAATAATTATGTTCCGATGTTTTTGAGCACATTCGAAGCTAATGTGTTAGTGAACATTCACATTATTTTCAATGTGCTTTTAAACACTGCCGCATACCTACATCAACGTGAAGAATGTGTGTTCGCGGACAAGTGACCTTCTGAAGCCTATAGGATTGGTAAGCTTTAATACGATGATTGAGATTATGCTTATATTATAAATGAAATCTACTGTTATATTAATATTTTTATGCAAACCTTTTTAACTACTCGGTATTTTTTATTAGTTCTTACTGACATCTGTGACATATAGACTGACATACAATAAGTAAAACTAATATTTTGTGTGACTTAACGCAGACTAATTTTAGTTTTGTGATTGCTATATAAAACTTAATTGAGAAGGTTTTACATTAAGTTCGTTTTCAGTTATTGGATTGAGAGGTTTTCATACTAAAGGCGCTTATGGCACTCCACTAAGTCAAATCTTTGAAAAATCTTGTGATCCTTTGTTTGTTGTTTTAAATCAGGTTTTAGAAACTATACTACTGTATTGTTCTGCCAAGAAAACTTACCTACAAAGAAGAAAATAATTATGCTCAGATGTTTTTTGGCACATCCCAAAATAATGTGTAAATGAACAGTCACATTATTTTCAATGTGCTTTTAAACACTGCCGCATACCTACATCAACGTGAAGAATGTGTGTTCGCGGACAAGTAAAGTGACCTAGTGAAGCCTATGGGATTGGTAAGTTTTAATACGATGATTGAGATTATGCTTATATTATAAATGAAATCTACTGTTATATTAATATTTTTATACAAACCTATTTAACTACTCGGTATTTTTTATTAGTTGTTACTGACATCTGACATATAGACTGACATACAATAAGTGAAACTAATATATTGTGACTTAACGCAGATCAATTTCAGTTTTGTGATTGCTAAATAAAACTTAATTGAGAAGGTTTTACATTAAGTTCGTTCTCAGTTATTGGATTGAGAGGTTTTCATACTACAGGCGCTAAAGGCACTCCACTAATTCTAATCTTTGAAAAATCTTGTGTTCGTTTGTTTGTTATTTTTAAACCAGGTTTTAGAAACTTTACTTCTGTATTGTTCTGCCGACAAAACTTACTCGCCGTTAGCAAAACGAGAACAACCAGAAATAATATGTCTGAGGGACTCACCCGGACGGTGGCATGCCCGACACACGACAACCGTCCCGTCCTTCATAATATGCCTCTGGTAGTTGTTCGTCAAGATAACTTCGTCCATAATCGCACAGACAAAACCTTCGGTTTCCCCGAAGAGATCGCCGAAACGGAGCCAGGCCACGGACGCTGAGAAATCTATATCGATCGGACCCATAAAGAGCCCGATAGAAGCGCCCGTGAAGCTCCTTGCTTTTCCATAAAAGTCGCTAATAAAGTGAATTATAGGAATCCATCAATAATAAATAATGCTATAAAAAGTAATTCTACCTGTCTGTTTTACGTCTCAACTGCTGAAGGGATTCGGATGAAACTTGGCTCACGCGTAGACCATGTCCCGGAAGGACATAGGATACTTTTCATCCCGGTAGTATACTCCCTTGGTATCATTTTCAGCTTTCACGCGAGCGAAGCCCTGGTAGGAGCTAGTATTTTATAATTGGAAGTGTGTTATTTAAGATCATGCCACAGGTATAACAACTAAAAGCTCACAGTGGTGCTAAAAGGCAGCACATTCCAATATTTTCTAATTATTTGATTGCATTCCCATTTTTGCATTGCATGTCCGGCCTATCCGAATTTTGTTAGGGTTTTTCAATATTACATGACACTTTGAATTTTTCTAAAAAAAAACTCAATTAAGAAGACTGATCGCCATTGCCTAATATAATAAGTTAAATTTTAAGTTGACGAGTCATAAAGCTATGATTATTATTTTCAAGACATACAATTCTGGATACGATAAGTTGTGCGGCTTTTTAGGGTTCCGTACCCAAAGGGTAAACGGGACCCTAATACTAAGACTCCGCTGTCCGTCTGTCTGTCCGTCTGTCACCAGGCTGTATCTCATGAAACGTGATAGTTAGACAGTTGATATTTTCACAGATGTATTTTTGTTGCCGATACAACAAATACATAAAATAAATATTTTAGGGTCGCTCCCATACAACAAACGTGATTTTTTTGCTAGTTTTTGCTCGATATTGATAACGGCGACAGGTAGACGCTTGAAACATTCACAGAATATTTAGTTAGTTGGATATTTACTTTAAAAATTAATAATTTAATTAAAATAAAACAAATATTTAAGAGGGGCCTCCCATACAACAAACGCTGATGATTTTTTTGCCGTTTTTATAGATAATGGTACTGAACCCCTCGTTCGCGAGTCCGACTCGCACTTAGCCGGTTTTTATGTAACTTTACGTACAAGTCCGGCTAAATTGGCTGGTCTGTTCGGCTTTCCAGTTTTAAGACCTGGCAACCCTGGAATGTGGACTGGAGTACTGTGTCAACAGTAACATCGTTTTTCAGACGAGACAAAGTTGACAAAGTCGGCCGAACACTCGTGTCTACTCTCGAGTTCACGACAAACGACCGCATGTCCCATCTCGGTTTATATAAGACCATTTTCTGGCTACAGTTATACAGGTACAGCATTCTAGAAATATACAAGTTGTTAAAATAATTTTGGTTTATAAAGTTAAGATTTTTATACTTGCCTGGCTTTTTACACTTCTTCAAGCGGCTAATACACTTCTGGACACATCTATTGGCCCACCTTGTATTTTCAGTTTCGTTTGGTCCTAGCTAAAATTTTATATTAGGTCGAGGAAAAAGTTTTTATGCAGTTTTGAACCTGGCACATTCACAATTTCATTCAATAGTCTTTTTTTGAATTTCGAACACAGAATTTAAAGAAACAAAAGACAATTTGGAGCCTGTTTGTTGATATCAAACAATCGAATACTAAGAAAACTTGGTTTTATTGGTTTACTTGGATTTAATTCTTGAAAAAGTGATTGATATCTTTGGTTTTGCAACAAACATTACTTATTCTTAACATTAAGGTGAGGTTCTATCAATAATCTATGGATACTTCACCTGAAGTCGCCGCCCAAGCTGTGGCACTTATTCAGGCCGGACACAGCCAAAGAAACGTGAGTGCTCAACTTAATTTAAGTCGATCTGCGGTCCGAAATGTTTATCGGAGGTACCTAGAGACTGGCGGCTTTGTTCGTCGCCAAGGAAGGCCACGATCTCGGGTCACAACTGAAAGGCAGGATCGATTCATCGTGACGACCAGCTTGAGAAATCGTCACCTTACCTCCATTGAGATACAAAACCAACTTCGCGACTTCCACGGAGTATCTGTGAGCGCTCGAACTGTTCGGAGAAGGTTAAAAGAACGCGATATGGTACCACACAAGCCAGCTAATGGGCCCAAACTAACGCGAGCCCACCGAACAGCGCGCCTTCATTTCGCACGCAGTCATTTAAATTGGACACAGCAAGATTGGAGCCGTGTACTCTTTTCTGATGAGTCTAAAATTGTGTTACATGGCAATGATGGAAGGAAGAAGGTCTACCGACGTAAGGGAGAGCGTTTCGCACAATGCTGCTTTGAAGAGAGGGTTGCTTATGGCGGTGGCTCATGGACTGTCTGGGGCGGTATATCCGCGAGCGGCAAAACTCAACTTGAGGTTGTTACAGGACCACGGCTGCCAACATTAAATGCTGAAAGGTACATTCGTGAGTGCTTAGAACCTCACGTGATACCATACGCGGACTATGTGGGCCCAAATTTCCTTTTTATGCATGATAATGCAAGAGCCCATGCGGCCGGCATCGTCAGGGAATATCTTCGGGATGTGAACATCACAGTTATGGACTGGCCAGCCAGAAGCCCAGACATGAACCCCATTGAGCACATGTGGGACGAGCTAAAAAGACGTGTTAGGGCTCGTCAGCCAGTTGCCCAGACGATGCAGGAGTTGAAAACTGCCATAGAAGAGGAATGGGAGATGATCCCTCAAAATTGCATAGAGCGGTTGATAAACTCTATGCCTAATCGTATGAGAGCTGTGGTAGATGCCCATGGAGGCAACACGCGTTATTAAATTAAACCTTTATTTGATAAAACATGTTTTTTATTCAAAAATCAATTGCCTTTAACAAGGCGCATATCCGACTTGTTAGGCGTAGCTCCATGTCGTATGGTATTCTGAATTCAAATTTAAAACAATACGATCGAAAAAGATGGTAAAATGTATCAGGTTTAAAACTGCATCAACAGTTTTTGTTCAATCTAGCAATCATATTTCGGTAGGGGCCATCGAAACCTAAACTCTAAGGTGGGCCAATAGATGTGTCCAGAAGTAGTTTGAGAAGTAAACGTCACCGTATGGCACGTGACTTAACTAATATTTTATAGTTGTGGACAAAACGCAAAGGTATTTAATATAAAAAACAACGGGTTGCACTCCGAGAGTAACATTAACGGTGTGCATTTTTGATATTTTGGAATGGTTGGTTAGGGATTAATTTCGCACGAATTGCTTTAATTATCCGTATAAAAGTACTATAATGGATTTGGTAAAATACACTACTCATTTATTGCGCTATCGTACTCTAACATGACAATATATATTACATTAAAAATTTAACACTTCAGAACTTCCCTCATTCTTACGAAATTTTCGATCAGGTCACGTGTCCTGACGCGAGTTTAACATTTTTAACCCATCCCAAAAAGTGCACAACGCCGCTAAAGAAGTTTTCACTTCAAAAAAATATATATTGGCCACAACGGAGCTTCACAATACCCTACCCAAGGGACTTCACCCCATAAGCCCTGCCTGGAGGCTTTAATATTTCTACTAAGGCCGTAACAGGCAAGTTCGGTTAAGCAGTCGACAATCTCATAGGTTGTACAACCTATGAGATTGTCGACTGCGAGAGACAAGCACAAAAAAAGGCACATCTTGAGACACTGACCCACTGTGTTCCAGAGTTACAAAAGCTGCCCACCGCCAGCCTATTGCTCCAAGTACCTAGTTATCGTATGGAAAATTAGGCTGGATCTGTACAAACATTAGTTTGTGGCACTAGACCGAGCGTGACACCTTTATAGTATTTTTTTAAGTGATAACTTCTTATGGGAGGGTAAACCGCTTCGTAACGTAACGTGTTACGGCACCAGTCTGTCTGGCTTCCCTTTCTCTCACGCATACAGCAGCGGTAGGCAGGCTCAGCTACCTAACCTAAGCTTTTCTCAAGTTAAATAATTTAAATATTAAATAGTACAACTTACATTAGTTTAAGTTATCACTTGTGTCGGGCGTCCCGAGACGCACACGTTTTTTTTTTAATAAGAACTGTGTAAAGTTGTAACTAAAACAAGTACAACACATTAAAACAGTAATTTTGATAAACATAGTTAAGTACCTAATTAATTTCAGCAAATTATTCTGGGTTGCAACAGTTTCATGTGGTTTGCGCTAGTAGATCATAAAGTGCTCCAACGCGATCTGACTTCAATCTACCTCCGACTCAAAGACCTAACGCCTTACTCATTACGAATAGTTCCGAAGTCAGACATAATATTGAAATGAAACTTCCAGTCACGACTCTGCTCTACGTAAACTGTATTTTTACGATCGAATAAACATTGTGGCATCTCAGGGTAGGGGTAATTGAATTTTCCTGTAAGAAGATGTCGATAATTCGCGTTTTATAAGTAAATTTGCCTAACGACGAGCTCAGGTCGAAGACGTTTATTTAAAAGCATATTTATTTAAGTAGGTTTCGAAAAGTTGCAAGTTCCTCGTTACCTCAGAAAATATTCAAAAGCCGCAACAAAAATACTGTGATGTTGGCCTCTCGGCGATCTTTTATTTGTAGACTACGCTTCACTGCCATCTTTCCACAATCCTTCAGAAGGAAAGTTGGACCGGTTGCATTGTTTTTTATTTATCTACCTATTTGCAGGCAGTCTCATTTCTCCGAACTGTTTCATCTTCATTTCAATTTTGAATAAAGAATTTGTTTTGAAAACATTCTGAAGATACCGCTTCTACAAGAGAAACTATTAATCAAATATTACATTCACTCGTTTCTGAAAAGTTCTGTGGTATTTGTAATTGGAATGCTTGGCTACAATAAATTGCAAAAACTGCACCCATTCCAACAACGCTGCTAATATTAGCTACGAGGTTGGAGAGATAAGTCTTGTAAAAGTTGAACAAGGATTCATATTTTGTAAAAGTAATTATTTATTTTTGTAGGTATATAGTTTCCTTCTGATATCCTGGTAAGGGTCGGGGTAGCCGATGGATGCGAGACGCACGGGACCGGTTGTTGTGGCGACATTTAAAACGTAATGCACAGACATAGGTCAGACTTATGCACATAGGTCAAACAAACTAAGTTAAGTGGATGCGTCGAATAAAAAGGAGGCGTTTACAGATAACTTCATCGCCGCCGTGGCCCGTCGCGACGTCCCTGTAAAAACCCTCCCCGACCTTTGATTACCGAGCCAGGCCGCGTCGCTGAGCCAGTAGTTTTAAACTCCCCAAATAATAATATTATGACCCAGCCTGTCCCTTGCTGTCCTCCCGAAATGTCGCCGCTAAGCCGAGGTCCATATCCCACAGAGGATGCCCTAGTCAGCGGTCATTTAGTTTAGTTTAGCTTAATTTGTAAGCCCTGGCTGGGGGCCTTAAATTCATTTGAGGCCACCACAGGATAGTCCGGTTAAGCAGTAACTAGCCTGTGTGCCTAACTGCGAGTGGTCACGTCCAAAAACAAAAGATAACTTCAGTCATTTTTCCAGAAGCCCCCACGTGCGACACTAAATAGGTACATATCATATCTGTAACAAATTACCTGGCAGGTGGCGGTGTCTCTGTGCAGATCCAGTATGAGATCTAACAGGATCTAACAGTGACTTAAAATTGAGTTTCAGTATTTGTCAAGTTTTTGTGTTAATTTCAGGAACACTTTATTAAAGAACCGTCTACAACTTATTCAAAAGTAGGAAAATCAACTAGTTCCATTAGACAATTTTCTTCCCCGAGAGCATTCTTATTTTAAAATGTTAAATGTTTTTAAGTACCTTTTTCTTGTAGGTGCCTATTTTCTTTTGTCTTGTACTTATATTACTTGTACCTAGTGTAAGATCGATTAATTATTTAATGTGAAGCCATCTTGCTTATCGATAGCCCCCAAAAAGAAATTTATGCGTAAGCGCCTGCAGAAAAAAAAATTCTATCTGGTGGTAAATGCGGACTAATCACATTTTCAAGCAGCAGGCGCTTGTATCTAAATGTGAAAAAAAAAACAAATTATACGCCATTGTACACGAAAAGTTAGAGAAATTGAACAAATTGCTCGTATTGTCTCGGGAATAGATCTTACTGCCATGCCATACCATCAGCGATTCAGGCCGCAGCTAATTGGCACTTTTGTATCAGTGCTGTATTGCATGTAAAACAGATCCGAATTTCAGGCTGACAGACAACACAGCCGGTTGCCAATGAAGTTAGAAACTTAAAAGTAACACGGTATTATGTAAGAAAAGTACTACAAATAATTTGTATTTGAGCGATTTAAGGTGTGTACACTACTAAGAGTCAAGTAGTTATTAAGGTTAACTTACAGCCTTTTCACAAGCAAATAAATCTCAAAGTCACGTTTCATGGTATATTATACGATTTCAACATAAAATTAGGGTTTATTTTCCCCCTCATACAAGATAATGAACTGATTGAAAAAACTACATATGCCGAAATAAATTCAGTGGTTCATAAACATTTTATAAAGGAACTTAACCTATGACATATTTTTTTGAACTGCTAATTTTATGCTAGGCGAAATATTTTGAAAAAAAAATTATTGTAAAACTGTAAAAGGTTTTTCATGTCGGACCTTGTTACTTCATCATTCGCATGACACGATACTTTAAAAAGAATTTCCATTCAAGTCTTTTAAGGAACATAATAGGAAATAATTTGACATATGAATATTCGCTCAAGCAGTTTTTATTTTATTGACCGTCTGTTATATAACTCTAAGCAATAAACTAAAATCACGTCATCGCGCGTTGCTCAAAAAAAATTTTTACAATTTCTATGCAATGAACTATTGACTGTGGTATATCATTTGAAAGGTAACTATTAATGTCATTTGAAACGGGTTTTGTTGGCTTTCAAATAATAGAAAAAATATTTCAAATTAATTTAATTTTCTATCTAAAGAACAATGGCGAAATCTTAGCTGACTTAAATTTTTGAGTGTCTATAACGAACTCCCACAGTGTAGTCTTTTTAACCCAAAGGTTGACTGGTAGAGAATGCCCTGATGCATAAAGTCCGCCCATGTACCACTATTGTACATTAAGTTTAAATAAATAAACGAACATATATACGAAAATTATTCCAAATAAAAATTTTCGTTTTTAGGATTACGTAGCCAACAAGGAAGAACCCTTATAGTTTCGCCATGTCCATCTGTCCGTCTGTCTGTCCGCGGTTTAGCTCAGAGACGCTTAGCACTAGAAGTTGGAATTAATCACGCCGACAAAGTGGTAAAATAAAATTCCAAAGTGCACGCATTTCTACAAATCTCTATACTCAGACGACGATACAACTTTCCAGCTCGCAGATCTCTGTGTCTACTCATGCCCTGATGATGTCCCTGTGATAACTAGCTTTGAAGTTCATAGGGCTCTCAGTGGCGTGAAGTACAACAAAAGCCCAGGGAAAGATGGCATTATAACCGACTCATTGCGAATTGGAGAACAATTTTTGTTTTAAAAACAGGCATATTTCCTACGAACTTCTGTCATTCCAACATCATTCTACTACACACACAAGGGGTTTGTCGTCGGAGAAAGTAGATTAACAAATCTGCGCTTCGCCGACGACATTGTCCTTTTCTCTTACTCGGCGGCTGAGTTAAGCCTTATGCTGCTGACCCACAGCAACCTCGAGGTCGAACTCAGAATTATTATGACGAAAACGAAGTTGATGACGAATAGCATGAAACGTAAAGTAGACATCGAAGGTGTGGAGGTTGAATATGTCCATGAGTACGTATACCTCGACCAAATAGTCTCTTTCCAGGCGAGGCAAGATAAAGAAGTTGCTCGATGCACCGAAAACGCCTGGAAGAGCTATTAGTCGATGGAACACCTCATGAAAGGAGCACTTCCACTTTCCCTTAAAAGGAAACTCATGGATATGTGCATCCTCCCTACCCTCACCTGCGGAGCGCAAACATGGTCATTAAGGAAACATCAAAATTCCGCACTCAAGGTCTGTCAGCGAGCAATGGAACGAAGTATTCTTGGAGTCAAAATCAAAGACTGCATAAGAAACAGTATACTTCGTTCCAAAACTCAAATCGCAGACGTNTCTTTCCAGGCGAGGCAAGATAAAGAAGTTGCTCGATGCACCGAAAACGCCTGGAAGAGCTATTATTATTTAAAATTCCGCACTCAAGGTCTGTCAGCCAGCAATGGAACGAAGTATTCTTGGAGTCAAAATCAAAGACTGCATAAGAAACAGTATACTTCGTTCCAAAACTCAAATCGCAGACGTCGGCAACTCAGCTGTCTAAAATGGAACTGGGCTGGCCACATTTGCCGCATGTCGCAACAAAACTGGGCAAAAGTGGCCACTGATTGGGTTCCAAACCAGATGTGGCAAAGGACAGAGAACAGTGGATTAAAGAAAGGGAGGCCTTACCCTGCAGTGGAACACTACAGGCTCATAATAATATAATAATGATAATGAATTCACTCAGTACGAGAGAAAGCAATGGGTTCTTAGTGACAGAGTTCATCGAAGTATTTCCTATATTTTCAATTTCCCTATAGCATATTTTGAGAAACTGGGATTTGAAGTTCAAAACATGTAATCCTGAGTTTGACAATAAAGTTGTAGGTAACACTGGTCAACAAAAAAACACTTTTTGTGTGTCACAAGATTTTTTTTAACTATTTATGTTAAGAACATGCTTAAGTATCATAGAACTGAAATTAGAATTATTGAGACACGAACAGTTTTCCTGTTATATGATTTTGAAGTGGTGCTTTGAGACGAAAACTGAAGTTTTCAGGTGATTCTAGTACAGGCACGTTATCATATTAAAGGATTAGTTGTGTAGCAGATGGCACGTCAGTATACTCAACTATCCTTTTATATTAAAAAATGCCAAAATAAAGCTCACGTTTTTTTTTTAAATGCGATGGTGCAGAATTTCTTTTTTGAGTTTTAAAAATAATTTCACCATAAATATAAAGAAACTTGACAGAATCATTTGAACACTTTTTCTACATTATATAAGCATAAAATAACTCAGTAAACTGAAATAACAGCTACTTTATTGAAAAATAAAAAAATCGGAATTTACAAGCTTAGGGAAAAATTATGTTACTGGTAGTAGCTGTAACACAAAAACTAGACCTGATCAAAACAAAATAAATATAATTTTGGAATAAGGGTAGGTAGGTAACTCGCAATTAGTAAGCAAATTCCTTGTGACAAAATCTTGTTGACTAGTGTAATTATTTATAAGGGATCAAAATACAAACTTTTATAAAGGCTCTTTGCCAACGACATTGGCTTGAAACAATCGATCTCAAACTAAGTGGGTGTGGATGGGGTACCTATTTTATTTGTACATGGCTTCCTCAAAGAGCTTCCTATAACTTAAATGAGAAAAGGAAGCACTCCAAAATTACTTATCTTGGTACGAGTAAGTAGGTGCTGGGGAAAGCGACAACTTGGTGACGTTAAAATGTTTTGAGCGCCTCTAATGGCGAATGGGTATTAGGAAACGTAACATGGCAATTTCACAGCAAAATAATACTATCTGAAAATTCATGACACGACGAGCTAGAAGTAGTAACGATGAAAATTGCAGCTCTAGGTAGAGTACCGAGAGATCTGCCCTGCTTGGGCTGAGCACCGCCGTGTCCTCGTCGAGGCGATCGGCGGCGGCAA
>NDFZ01001512.1:0-14065 GCA_002192655.3 Mamestra configurata | reverse complement strand
AACATCATCATCACGAATGAATAAGGATCTTATTATCTTAAAAACACTACATTTACGAGTATTCGTTACTAACTTTTCAGACTTCGAACCTCTTTTCATGACCGACTCATTATCAGAACTGGTCTACAAGAATCTCAAAACAGACGCTTCGATACAAAATTACTAAGCCTTGTCCTCGCCCCTTATAATCCACAACACACATGCACAACAACTAACAGTCTAAGTCTAACTCTACACATAGCCGAAGATCTTCGAATGTATGAATACCCTCAATTTGCGAACTTGGCAAACAGTTTGCGGCTGAATCGGCCGCAATGAGCTCTTAATCGTCGATAAACATGTTAAGCGTGAATAGGAGCTCTCTATTGATGTTATGAAGAGCCCCAAGTTCTAGGCAAGTCGGTAATATGTCGAAGAAGTTAGGTTGGAGTTTGTTGGTCAGGTTTCTTTCAAAGTTTGCCTTGTGTGCTTTGGTCTTGGTCTGGCATTAGAGGGACTTCTTAAAGTTTAATATAGTACTGTCTCTGTAAGGAAACGGATGTTTTTTGGTTCTTTGATGTTGGTTTTTGTTAGCCTTCTTGTTGTCCGATAACTGCTAGGCAAAGGCCTCCTATTTTCCCTTCAGAACATTTCAGCCTTGTATGATCACTAAAGATCGGAATAAGTAGACTATATTTACCTAATGTTCGTGGAAGTAAGCAACATAGAGTTGAAAATGCCTACTCTAAAATCTCGAAATCATAAACATGACGACTGTATCCCGGGATTTAAGAAAGTGCAAATTACTTATTGCGTTTTGAATAAATTTGAACAAAATTATTGTATTGAAGAATCTTAGTATGTTTTTCGAGTTCCGTACCTACTAAAACTGTTAAATTAAATAGCTTTGTTTTCGCACAACTCTTTCTTCTTTTGATTCTTCAAATCAATTATTGGAAACTATACTCAAAGTCCAGTTCATGTTTTTATAATCCCGGGTTTTAATTATCATGATTCCATTTATGATTCCGGGATTTTACAGGAGGTACTATCAACTCTATGTTACTTACTTCCACCAACGTTAGTTAAATATTGTCTACCTATTCCGATCTCTGCTGATCACACTTACTTTGACGCGATCGACCTCGAGGGGCCAATTTCAAGGCCTATGATAGTCTTCGATTTGCAGCACTACGAAAGCATACTATATGATTAAGCGTAAATAGGAGCTCTCTAGTGATGTTATGAAAAGCCCCAAGTTCTAGACAAGTCGGTAATGTGTTGAAGAAGTTAGTTTGGAATCTTTGGTCAGATTTTTTTCAAAGTTTGTGTTGTATGCGGAGATTTTGGTCTTGCATGGGTGGGACTTCTGTAATGTTTAAAATATGACTGTAAATATTTATAAAGGTAACGGATGTTTTTGGGTTCTCTGTTTAGAGAGAGATTCAGTGGTTATGAGTTTGTGAGCTTCCTTAGTGTCCCACTGCTAAGCAAAAGGCCTCGTTTTTCTTCTTCTAAACCTTTCAGCATTGTGTGATCTCTGAACTTGTTTGCCCCGCAAACATGATCAGATCGAACTTTGACGCGATTGACGTCGACGCTAATGTTCAGGCGTGTGACAATCATTGACTAGCAGCACTACGAAAGCATTTGCGGAATTTGTTCGAAAGAGTCACCGCGGCCCTGGAATGCAAAGGAACACGGATGGGTTTTAGTCAGTAAGAGTCTAACACGTCCTTTCGCTCCACTCAGAGCGGAAGAAGTCATTTCATGATCTGAAAGCAGTACGAACGCATGCTTTGTGAATAGTATTGCATCCATATTTAATAAAAGATACACAAACTCAACAGATCTGAATCTAGGCTTATATTACAGACGTTAAAACCCACTTGTCTACAAGCCAAAAAATACTCAAAGTGTTATGACTAAAAGCTTTTAATAGAGTACACGTCTCTCATTATTTCCATTTCAAACAAACGGAATTGTACTCCATCAGCAACAGCCGTGCCGTTGCCATGACAACCTTCCCCGACCTACCCTACACTAGAAAACCTAATAAAAATACATGGGGGTTGCCAATTTACATATACGGACCACTTGAACCTTAACTGGAAGACTATAGAGTTCATATTTGAAGGGTTTAGAGGTAAGAAATTTGTTAGTGCTAAACGTATAAACAGTGGTCCCTCGCTTATTTAGTAATACAATACTTTTTTTATTCCAAAAAGGAAATGCGTGATGAATGACAGTTTTACTCTCTTTGATGTATTTTACTTTAGTTTTAGTTGAGAAAACTTGAACTGAAGGCTCAAGTTGTAATGAGTGAGTATGAACGTGTGTCATTCATCGTACTAATATTATAAATGTGAAAGTTTGGTTGGATGTCAATCACGCCAGAATGGCTGAACGGATGTGGGTGAAATCTGGCATTGAGATAGCACGTCGGTGTTTTTATCCTGGGAATATACCCTTGGGATAATTTCCGACATTGACGCGGGTGAAGTCGCTGGCACAAGCTAGTATAAAACTGTATTGAAAGAGATGTTGATGTTTCAGAAGAGGTTCTATTGAGAACTATAGTGGAGACCAATTAGTCTCGATTTTTAACTTTAGGACACCGTTTTACCTTTTATTGTTCTGTCTTTGTACTTATTTTTTCGCAAAAGGAAAATCTTTTTAACATGGCCGCCAAATACAGCTGGCTGCACAGAGGCTCAACGAAGACTAGGAAGCTCCAGAAAGCAGACGCTTTCGGATCTTGGACCTGAAGCACAGAAGTGTCAGGTTGGAAGGTCAGGTGTTCAGGTCCGAGATAGGTTTCCCACATAATCCATTGCACACTAAACTAAGTTTCACTGCATTTTTATACTTGATCACTTTTTAGTGCGGGTGCTTCTAATATGCTTTTTTTTTTCTTTTTTTTCCTTAGCCTGTTGTGTCCCACTACTGGGCAAAGCCTCCCCCATATCCTTCTAGACATTCTTTTGTTGCGCCACCTCGAACCAGCCTTCGCGGTGTGCATCCAAGTCATCTCGCCACTGCTTTCCGGGGCGGCCTCGGCGACGCTGTCCATCCTCAGGCACCCATTGCGTGGAGACTTTTGCCCAGCGGTCATTATGCATGCGGCTGGTGTGACCCGCCCAGTCCCATTTTAGCCTGGCAGCTTTTTTGCCTACGTCAAAGTCTAATATGCACAAGAAAGAAAAATGGTTTATTCCTCCAAGACAGACGCACAATTCCCACAAAAAAGTGTAAGTAAAAAAAAACAACAAACAGGGCAAGCTAAATAAAACCGTTTAATAAAATAAAAAAAGGTAAAAAGTTTTTTGCTTAACCAATAGTTAAAGAACACGTTACAATCTCTCTTCTACCGAGTTTTTTATGCCAGTGTTCAATAAACTTTAATGGCCACATATGACAGCTGTCAATGTATTTCATTCTATGTCGTGTACAACACTCGTGCAAAAATCAGAAGTTAAATTATTAATTTCCTATTCACAACACAGGAAAACCATTTCTTGAATATTAATTTGACTTGTGAATTATAATTACTCTCTAGCAAGGTGATTCATTGATATATTGATTGGTAACATGAATCACCTTTTGTTGTATTATTTTCATACATAATTAACTATTAATCACTGAATAGAATAAATCAATTAAAACGAGAGACAATTAATTACTTACTTATTACAACTTGATATGTTTATTTATTTTTGAAGTTATCAAAGTCACTATTAATTATTTCTAAACTTCACCAAAACATGAACTATTCTGCTATTTTTACCCACTAACTAACAAAGACACACAACAAATCTACAGCGACAAACTAACAATCAAATTGACACACATTACGACCCCAATACAGGACGTGTTAACATTAAAGAATATAGAGGATGTGCTGCAATTCAAGGTGCAACGATCTATGTAAATGTCACTGATAGGAAATTCGCCAGACTAAAGAATGCGCAGATGTAGTGTAAATCAGATAAAGCAATGCCAGTGTCAAACGAGCTCGGAGCTGCGGTGTAGACTGGCGGGTGAGACGCTGCGGTTGAAACGCTGAAGTTTATAAACATGAATTTTCATTATGTTAAATATTGTATGTGTATTGTGTTAAATGTTACAACAAAATACAATATGTGTATTGTGTTAAATGTTACAACAAAATACCTTCTGACATATTAGAACTAAATGAAAGAAAATTTAAAACTTATGTTAAAAGTACACTTTGTAAACAAGCATATTACAAATTAGAAGATTACATTCAGGATAAGAATGCTTGGAAACATGCTGGTCCTGCTCCATAGGACAATCAAGGGTGTAGACAAAATCCAACTGGTTGATCTATGTATTAACTTTATAGATATACTGTTCCTTTTTTTGTGTTTCTATTTTTCTGTTGACTCACACACTGTTTAATTAATGGTTCCAATGTTTGTAAATATGTGAGTACCATTTACCTAAATTTCTTTAGAAAATGAATAAGTTTACCTCTACTGGTGATACTTTGTTCTTATAAGTAGCATACTCTGGGTGCATCGTCCTCACATAATATTAAATTAATTTTTGTATACCAAATTTTGTAAATCATTATTTGAAAAGAGTAACTATGGAGTTTCTTGTCCGTTCTTCTCCATAAGAATCTACCTTTCCGAATGGACAGTAGAGTCACTTTATTAATGTAATATTATTATTTTACTGAACTGTAAATGCTGACGTTCAAAAGTGCCGTTTAATGGCCTAATTGAAATAAACGTTTTGACTTTCTTTTTTACTTTTTTTTTTGTTGTTGTCACTTATTGTCTATCGCGGTCTCATATAATGTCATCTTGATATAGAATGGTCGTGATCTTAGAATGGGTGTTGTCTATGATGATACCAGGACAGTACCTAGTGGACAACTGACTTAGCCGTCCGTGGTATAGAATCAGCAAATAACTTTTATCTTTTTTATTATTTATTTAAGGTAAGAAATGAGAAAGAGAAATGCAGTTCCTCTAGATTCTGAAGTTAAATTATGGTAACATTTACCCCTTATTCATAAAAACTTTTTAACCATTACTTAGTTAAAATATTGTTTAAGAGATTCTAAATTCAAATTCTCCATAGAAAATTTTGAATAAAGAATCTTCATATCAGTATTTTAGCTATATAATGGTTATAATTTTTTTATGAATAAGGCTGTTTATTAGTACATAAGTAAGCAATGCGATAACATATTTAATAAAAAGATTTTCTAACAGATCAGAAATCTTCAAGATCGTCTTGTTTGCCTACATATTGTTGGACGTATTTTAATATCTTATGTAACTTGTAACTCATTCTCACAAGAAAACTCGCCCGTCTGCACCAGAAATCACGCACGAGCGATGCATGTAAAACGGTCAGCGATTGAGTCAGCGATCGCTGGCGGAATTCTGAACGATTCTGACAATCACACATTTATTGACTTTTATATCGGCATATAAACTCCTGGACATCCGTCGGCTGAATGTCCTGTGTTTATTGCTGTCAATGATATTTTGAAAGCCTATTTGGTGTGGGGATGATGTGACTAGAATTTAAGTTAGTTTCTGAGAAAACAGCTGGATGTTCCATGATGATACATATCCTTGTGAATGTGCCAAAAGATAGCATTATGATAATTGCTAAATGACTTCTGTGTGGTGATTTGCTTAAAATATTGGTAAAATCATATTCTAAAGCTTAAAACTTATAATAAAATTTACAAATTCATTGTTTCTCCCTGTATGAGTTTATCTGGGTAAGACCGTTTTAATGATCTATTTCTTAGCGTTTCGTTGCCAAATATTTTTTTCAAATGTTATTTTTTCTTGGGCCAATATTTAGCTATAGCAGCATCATCATTGTCATTATCAGTCACCTGCATTACTCTTATAGTGGTATTACATCACCATCCCTTCATTCTTAACATCGTTCCATCCATTGATTTTTCTTTTACCATTAATGATTTAGGGGTGACAGTCACCACTCTCCATAGCCCCGCCGTTAAGAGCTAGCAACGAAATGACGGAATAAAGCTATACCTTCATTATATCGTATGCCCACCATATCATATAAATCAAAGTATAACCCCACAACTGCTGCTATACAGCATCATCATTGTCATCAACAGTCCCCTTCATCACTCTTATAGTGGTATTACATCACCATCCCTTCATTCTTAACATCGTTCCATCCATTGATTTTTCTTTTACCATTAACGATTTAGAAGTGACAGTCACCACTCTCCAGAAAACAAACAATCAAAACCAGTTTCAAAACCAATTAGCACAATAACACAATCGAAACAACAGAATGCACTATATTGAGTTTACATTAGTCCCACAGCTATACCTACTTGCTAAGCAATAGCAAGTGCTTTCCCCTCGTAGCGTTGACAACCAATAGTGGTGTCCAATTAGTGGCTGTTTGACCACAAACTGTACCGGAATACATTGATGCTGTGGCTGGATTATAGTTCAATGAACTGTTAAAGAATTAATGGAATTGGTGTATGGGATGTGCAATTAGGGACTTAGGAATATTGTCATATGATCAAAAAATGCTTTCTTTATTTTGTCCAATCGCTGATTGGAAAAATCAGCTTATAATAATAATAATTTCTTTATTTAAGTAACAAGAACTCATTGTGTTAGTAAACTTAAGAACTCTGTTAGTTTATTTAATTATAATTTAAATTTGTTCAATCCCATGGGAGATGACACTGCAGTGATTGACATACATATATGCAAACGAGCCGCTAGCGATAATTTTTAGGATATTGTTGGAGCTGGCCTGTATACCAGGGATGCACACTTCATTCACATCGTTGCGTAAAAACAATTTATATGTGCGTCCGCGAACATTCCTGATGCGCTACAATATAATGATAGCGCAGAATGCTTAATCGTATGGTTGTTGTTTCCTCATGTTTCTTTCAGGGTATATTAAAATTTTCTTCGAATCAAGGTCGTGTAATAAAGAATAACTAGGTTTTTACCTAAATATTGTGAGAATAGTTACGATATATATCCTCTCAGTGCTGCTGTTATCAGTTCCAAGGCATATGCCTAGTTAGTGTCAGGATTATTATTATCTACATTGTTATGATATCAAGTCTGAACTGTCCCATAACTGGGCAAAGGCCTCCTTTCATTTCTTCCACTGATTCCAGTTCTGTGCCACTATTTTCTAATTCATCAGAATGACATCCAAGTCTTCCCGCCTTCTCTTTTGTGGTTTGCCGTGACCCCGTTTCTAATTTCATGGCACCTATTTTGAGTTTTACGAGCCCACCGCTCAAAGGGCATGCCCCATTTAAGCTGGGCAGGCTTTTGAGCCACGTCAACGACTGTCAGGATACACCTGGTTACTAAAAACATTTCTATAAATTTAATAAAAGTGTCAGCAAGATCGGCATTCTTCATAAGACTTAGATGATTTCATTGGTATTAATTTGTCCTACATATAAAGACGTTTAGAGCCAGCAACGACATGACGGAATAAAGCTATACCTTCATTATATCGTATGCCCATATCATATAAATATAAGTATAACCCCACAACAGATAATAAGCAAGTGTAGCGATGTAAAAATTGTAGCGTGCGTCTGACAGCTCCCCACTGTAGCCATGTTGCGGACTGACAGTGTACAGCGTGGTGCATATTTTATATTAAAACGTTTTTATTTCTCTTTTCTGGGTGTAAGAATACTTGTCTGGTTTTCGCTTGGGAGATAAAGGTGGAAAGATGTTGGAGCTTTTACTTTAAATGTATGTACCTTTTGCCCACAGATATAGGTTACTGCAAAGAAGTACCCTGTAATCGTCTCTAGAGTTCATAATCTATGTTTCCACAAAAAATCGTCAAAATTGTTTGAACGAACTAAGCGTGAAAGCGAAAAACTTCACAAACAAAGTCAGGTTCGCATTTATAATAGCATGTTTAAATTTATAATAGCCGGGATGCATAGCAGGATACGTTATAAAATATGTTTGCCACATTTCATCCAAATCCGTTTTTTAGTTTTTGAATTAAAGACGACAAATTTCTATCCTGTTAGGATAGAAATTTGTCGTCTTTAATTCAAATAATGATAATATTAATGAAAATGATAATAAAATTCTCATTAATAATATGAGTAGGATATTAGTGAAGAGTGTGATAGGATTTGAGAATTTAAAAGTGACACATAATATGGCCTACAGATAGTCGTTCCGGGTTCGGCTATTTGTGTATGTGAGTTTGTATGTTTGTGCATCCACGATACAGAAGAAATTCCTAGTAAGGGGCAACGTTTTTTTTTTAATAAATAAATTAATATATGATTTAAACATAACATACCTTATTTGTATCCTCTCAATATATCTTCTCTAAGACCATTGAAAATTGAGCATAGGTGAGGGAAACAGTTTTTTATAAATAGTTAATATATACCTAAATATTTAAAGGAGAAATGTCAATTTTCTGTTCAATTATATTGAGAAGAAAACTGAAATTTTAATTTAACAAGGGCTTAATACTGTAAACAAAACCATATTGTGGGAAAGATGAAAGACTTACATAGAAATAAACTTCTGCAACTTTCTTGAGCAACTGCTTGATACAATTTTAATTAACTGCAGAGCAATAAATTTCTAGTTCAGTTTTAATTGCTATTTAATTTTACACAGATACTTTACTCTTTAGACAATTTCCAAACAACCTGTAACAAGTTGATCGAGATATAAATGTCTAGCTATAATTGACCTCTAATGTATTGGGATTGGAACAAAATTACAGCGGATAGCAAAGATTTTGAGATCATTTTACATTGGTTGGCGTTATGGTGAATAGAGCAAAAAAATGATCATTTATCTAGATGTGACGTGTTGAATATTTTCAATTATTTTTACTAGGCGCTAAGAGATAATGATAACATAGCAGATTAGGAAGATGTTTGTAGCTGTATGAGAACTCTATTTCAATTAAGATTAAATCAGTGTTCTTAAACATTTAATACAGGCAAATAAGACAAAAAAAAATCACAAAATGTGTATTTTTTGTTAACGTAAATTCTGAACATACAATAAAAATAATATTAAATGTGACAGCAACAATTGGAAACAATAGCAAAAATCTTCTACTTGATAGATTTTCGGGCTTATAAAATTATTCATGAGCCACTTCACTAACAAAATTATACCTACACATATTTTGCAAAAAAACACCATCATTTTTTTTCAACATCCAACAACATTTCGAACATCCCTCGCAGGGTCACGTGTCCCGATCATTAGAACCAGATGCTATGGGGTCGTCCGCGTGTGAATAATAATCACAGGGGAGACTAATTGACGGGTAGCCGGGATATGACAGACGCGGGTCCCTGAACATTCATCGATGGCGGTAGGTTTTTATAAGGATACTACTATTTGATTGATGGTGACTTGTGGTGTTGTTTTAAATGTTATTAATTCATTCCACTGCAAACGGTAGAAGATTTGTGGTAGTACAGTTCATCATATCAGCGGAAAGATGTCCACTGCTGGACACAGGCCTCCCCCAAGTGTCACCACAACAAGCGGTCTTGTGCGTCTCGCATCCATCAGCTAACCGCGACTCTCACCAGGTCATCGGCTTTCCAACGCTACGTCTTCCGGTGTGCGGTCGCCACTCCAGAACTTTTCGGCCCCATCGACCATCTGTTCTGCTAGTAATGTGCCCTGCCCACTGCCACTTAAGCGATCCTTCGGGCTATGTCGGTAACCTTGTTTCTCTTGCGGATATTATCATTCCTGATTCGACCACGCAGGGAAACTCCGAGCATTGTCCTCTCCAATGCCTTTTGTGTGTCTTTAAACTTTCTGATGAGGCCCATTGCGACCACGTTTCGGTTCCATAAGTCATCACTGGCAACACGCACTGGTGAGACACTGTGGTATATGAGACGAGAGGATACCACGCAACTTTTCGAACGCCGCCCAGCCAAGTCGGATTCGACGGTTGACCGTGATTGCAATAAATTATTACTCATAAGTAATAATTTATTGCATCACCACTGCACTTAAAATAATGCGAGAAAACAACGTGAGAAACCGGCATGTTACAGAACCAAATATTTCAAGACGTTACGTTCAAAATCACAGATACAGGACCCGCGTGGTGGGTAATGCCCTAGTTACTCACAGGATGCCTCTGTTCAGAAAGTAGAAACATTACTGTGCAATTATGCATTCAAAACGTAGTTTAACGATAGACAAAATTGCAGGGCTTGATACTGAAATGATCCAAAAGAGAGCACCTTGCAATGTAGGTAGTTCAAAAATTGACTCTCTGTCGTCACAAGCCTACCCTTACTTCATCATTGGATACCTACCAAATTGCGGAGGTCAGATTCCTTTCATCCAAAATCTGCATAATTTTGGGGACGGGGGTGGTGAGAAAGGAATGCCTGCTTATCTGATCTCTACAACTCAGCAACTGAGTAATGCAGTACCCCTTGGCAAGACTGCGTGTTAATTTTCTGTCTTCTGAGTATCCGCAACGACCATCAAAGATCTACAAATTACATTCATTCATTTCTTTACTTGCTTTCCGAGTTACGGAGAACTTTCGATATGCAATGGATGGTCACCCACCCACGGAAAAACCTCGGCAAGCGTTGCTTAACCTTGATAATATAAGCAACAAAAAAAGAATTCAGAGAAAAATATTCCTAATTACTTACCGAGGCGTGTCTCCAGTGTGCAATCACTATTAGTTTATTGCAATTAATTTGGAAGCAGTTGTTCCGGAGTTTTCGCCAATTAGTCCAACTTCGCACGATCGATTAGTAGAATTTAAAGGGCTGCAAAGCATGCCATGGTAGCGGGGGTTCTAATATAATATATTCATTGAAAGTTTAGTTTATTTTTATTAAGTAGGTGTTTACTGCGACTTCATTTCTATGGGTTGTCCTACGAAACAGTGCAATAACATCGGGATTATGTCGAATATATAGAGTGTTTAGGAAGTACCTGGTCATGTTTATGGGCCATGTTCTACAAATCTATATTTCTATAATCTATATTATTTCTATCTGTTAAACAAAAAAGAAACAACCGCAACAATTAAACTAAAACTTCCCTTTTATCCAAAATCCCCACCGCAAAAACGGCTAATCTGATCTAAAAAAAAATACTTTCCGAGCGGTCTGATGCAGTTTATGGAATTCAATTTGTGAGTGAGTTAAAATGAATGCCACCAACTGCATCCTGCATCTACTCGAGAAGTAATTTTACTGGATAACGCCCTATTATATCGGAAATGACATAGTAGCTTACTATTAGTGAAAAATAATCGTAAGAAAGTCAACAAATAAACTTTTTTTTTATTTCAGCTCAGCAGATACTGTAAAGGTGGGTACTGGCCGGTATTATCGGGCGTAATGTTACAAAGCGAGCATTCGTGCAGTCAATACGTAGACACGAGCACGAACACGCGAGTTACGAGCCGCTCGTCGGTAAATTGGGTTTTATTTCTTGCAAAACATGGAGTGGGACAAAGAAGAATTTGAATTAAACCATAATTAAAAAGAATCAAAGACCCCAAGACAACCTCGTTTTCAGACATATTGACTGAGAGTGTTTGGCGAATCTGGAGCACGAGCGAGAAGACTTCGAAACACGCATGTTACACGTATTTTATAACATGGCGTAACGTAACATGCTCTCTACGAATGGTACATTACGGCCCGTAATTTACACATTAACATTACGGTCACTTTTAGACAAAAATAATTTTCGCTCAGAAGTTTTTCACCAGTTAGTCTAAATATTCAAGCCAAATAACGTATTTCTTCCCAACTTGCATAACTTTTGTAATTTTGTTTATTCTGTTTTTTTGATATGCGTCATGTTTGTCGCAAATAAGCTCTTTTGCTTTCTTTCTATTGCCAACTGACCCAGAAATTAAATGTTTTTATCTTATTTAGAAGTTTCTCATCGATCCATTTATAGTGACTCAGTTTTCCCAATGAAACATGGCGTCTATAAAACCGGATCCACTGTTCGTCATAAATTGTTTGTGCTGCTACTTAGAGGTAGGTACTACCGAATAATTAATTACAATATTATGTAAATTATAATTATCTACGTAACACGTTACATCTTGCATCTACGTAGCTGTCAGAAGAATTATTTATTTTACAATTGTTGGTGTACATTAACCCTGAGACAAATTCTGAACGTGACACTAGCAGAATAGTAGAAACCAGCTCAAATGCCATAAAAAAACAATTAATTATTTTAATGTAGTATCACTATTTTATTGCATGTACAAGAACAGAGAACCTATCGCAAAACGACGTCTATGAGTGCTTTAGGGACTAACCACACTTATTCAGCGCTGTTTAGCTTTTGTCCATAGAAAACAACGATTTTGTATGAGATGCGTACGCATCCGTAAAACTGAACGGATGCGTGCGGTTAGTCCCTTAGACTGTCAATCAATGATTCTAGACTCTCAGTTTTAAGTAAAAATTAATTTCAGTATCAGTAGGTAACAGATTACATTATTGAAATTTGTTTTTCACGAAAAAGAAAACCTTTAATTTTATCTGTCAAATTAGAGGTTTTCGTGATAGATTGCTACTGAAATGCGATTGAAAGAAAGAAAGAAAGAAAGAAAGTAAGAATAATATTTATTTAGCACTTACATGAAACACGCACGGTACATAGAAATAAAAAAATAAAAAAGAAATGTATGTATGATTGCGAACGTAAATTAAAAATTGTGGAATTCGTCCACTAGAATTGACATCCGCTAATGTCAAAATTTATGATATTGAACACGTGATGTTTCCGGTCTATATCATGTTCAATCTTTTTATGTCGACATTTCGGTAATTGTTGTTGTTGCTTACGGATAGTCAGAAATAAAAAAAAACCTGACACCGGTCATGCCAGGGCTTACAGCCGGTCGATTCTGTAAACAAAGTGTCGAAGTGAAGGCTTGGGTGAAGTGATCACGAAGTGCTCTGTCAATCCATATAATCAAGATAGTATGACAGCTCACTTCTAGATCACGTGACATCCCTTCACTTCGACATGCAAGGGTACAGAATCGACCGGCAGTATTACCCACTTACTTGTGTGAGTACGTTCGCGTTCTTGTAGCAACGTGCGCAGCTAGGTGAAAGGGAGTGGTACTTTGGGTTCGGGTCTTCCATTCCTCAGAAAGCACATTAAGAAGTTGATTCCCGATGCGAATTTATTTATAGATCAGTTGTTATAGGTAGTCAGTAGCCAGAAATTCTAACAAACAGTGTTGCCATCTCATCAACCTAGTTACTGAGTACTACGCATACCCATCGTAGTACTCAGTAACTGGGTTGATGAGGTCAGATAGGCAGGCATGAAATATAGTAGTTCTCTGCTGCATTTGGAATAGTCATCAGAAATAGTAGCTGGGACCAAGTCTATGCAGATTGGTTATGCTATAGAAAAAAAAATTGTAGAACCCAAGAAAATTTTATCGATCTTATTGTGAGTTTTTTTTTTCTTAAAAACGTGCTAAGTGTTACCCCAACCCGCTTCCTCTTACACCCCATACCGCCCCTCACGGTCAAACCCGCTGTGTGAACATAACGAGGTACACGTGTCACGTCATCACTTTGTTACTGTAATTAACTGTGTGCGTCACTCGCAGTAGCACCGGACTGCAGGACCTCTGCTGGGGACAGGAAGGGTTGTGGCTGGAGGAGGTATATAGATTGATGACATAGTTCGTCGTGGCTCAATTATAACAGTAATACGGTGCAACCTTAGTTAAGCTTCGGTTCCCAAAGTCGCCCCGTGAAATATACCAATACCTCTTAATGCCACAGAAAACACTTGAAGCCCTTGGTCCCGGTCGCCATTTAACAGTCGTCACGAATAGTCAGAAGCTAGGACATCTGACACCAGTCTTTTCTGTGAAGTTCTGTGTGGACATAACGAGGTACACGTGTGGCGTCATCAGTTTGTTACTGTAATAAACTGTGTGTGTCACTCGCAGAAGCACCGGACTGCAGGACCTCTGCTGGGGACAGGAAGGGTTGTGGCTGGAGGAGGTAAATAGA
>NDFZ01001510.1:0-14054 GCA_002192655.3 Mamestra configurata | reverse complement strand
TATAATTTTAACAAGCTGGCGATCAAGTTCAGCCGATTTTCTTGCACTTAACGGTTTTTTTTTAATGAAATAATCTGTTATCGGTGGGGCTTTATTAATAAAATGAGCAGCGGCAGTTANGGTTTTTTTTGAATGAAATAATCTGTTATCGGTGGGGCTTTATTAATAAAATGAGCAGCGGCAGTTGGCGACGGGTCAACTTGAGCTGATGTGCTTGGGACTGGAGCCGTATATTCAGTTGGGGTTTGTTCCCTGTTTATACATTCAGGATTTGTAGAAGCTGAAGTAGGCTGTCTCACTTGTCTCTCCACTACAATGGAAATTGTGGGATGCTTACGACCCATGTGTCTAGTTAAATTGCCAGACGATCCCATCGAAACACTAAGTATTTGGGAGCAATACACACATTTTGCCTTTTTTTCATCCATTTGAGTAAAATGATCCCAAATCGGACTTCGCTTTCTTCTTAGCTGCACTCGATCACTCATTGTTCACTCTCACACACAATCAACTGTCTAAAGTAGGTACTTATTTCGTTCTATTAATCTTTTTGACAGGCTCTTTTAATACTAAATTCACAAAACTAAACTGCACTCGACTTATACCTACTTATTTACCAAAATATAACGCAGTATTTAATAATTATGACACAATTAGGTACAGCAAAATAAACCGCGCGCGAATGGGATAATGTAGTTTAGAACACTAAAAAAATACTCGCAAAATTTAAAAAGTCCAAAGTTATTCGACAGTGCATTGGTACCTACAATAAAATCGGGTGACCATATTGACCGTTACTACTTTTATTGAATCTAGTGCATACAGCTACGCAATCATAGCTATAGATATTAATAAACTATCTTGTTTTCAATTTTTTTTAAAAATACTTTTTNTCTAGTGCATACAGCTACGCAATCATAGCTATAGATTTTAATAAACTATCTTGTTTTCAATTTTTAAAAAAAATACTTTTGTTTTAACTGAACGTTTTATTATTTCTATTTTACTTCTTGTCCCAAAATAAAAATAAATACAACTAAAACAATGTTGAAGTTGGCAGAAGAATATCTAATAAAATGAAAAGAATAATACTATACAAGTGTGGTCAATCTTCTATGCGACTACAATTACACAAAAATCACATTTTATGCATGCCAGTCAATCCATATTAAACTCGTAACTCAATAGAAATAAGAGCGCATCGTACTGTTATTATGATCGTCAAATCGTCAACGCATCATTCTCTTGGAAAAACCAAAACAATTTTGAACTCTAATTCCAAAGAGCCAAAGCCTGTTTTTTCGCGTCCGTGTCGTGTCTGTCTACCAACCAAACCAAACGAAACGATAGGTACGTAGGTATTACAATAGCGACATGATGACACGACGCACCAAGTGAGCGAGTGAGCGAGTGCGAACCAAAGAGTAAAGTAATTTAGTGGTGCGAACCCGCGCTCCACGTATTCTCGGTTCTCGGAATCATTTGGTACCGTGGTGCCGGTAAGGATTGTGAGGAATAAATAAGGTTTACGTATCCGCGTTCGGAACCGGTACCTTTGTATCAGTACCTCCGGAGTTACCCACCCCTAGTCGCCGCTAACTTCAGTCCCCGCGCGTCCGTTGTTGCAGCCGAACGTCCGCAAAAAACTAAAAAAATGCCTCGTTGCGTGATAATTAACTGCAATAGCCCAAAAATTTCGAGCACCCAAAGGCAGGAACATATTTCCTATCACAGGTAAGTTATTTTAAAATTATATTATGCGTAAATTCATATTAAAACTGTTTTTAAGTATTCCANGTGCATAGGGCATCACATGAGGTTCAAGACACTGTTCGATGTACCGATGAGAGTTTAGTGCAGGCAGCCGTGGCCCAGATACAAAGGCAAGTTCTGTCTTACCGTCGGCGCTGATTCCTCCCCAAACCGTCCACGAACCGCCACCATAGCTGACCTTTTCTTCAATGCAGCATTGTGCAAAGCGTTCTCCATCTCTTCTGTAGACCTTGTTCCTTCCGTCGTTACCATACAGCATAATTTTACACTCATCAGAAAACAGTACTTTGCTCCACTGAAGGTATGACCAAGTTAGGTGCTCGCGTGCAAAGTTAAGGCGCGCTCTTCGATGGTCTGCAGTTAATTTCGGCCCATTCGCTGGCTTATGCGGTGCCAATCCGCGTTCCTTCAACCTTCTTCTTATTGTAGAGTCACTTACAGCTACTCTTCGTACAACGCGAAGCTGCTGCTGCAGTTGAAAAGCGTTAAGGCGTCGATTTCGTAAAGAGGTTGTTACAATAAATCGATCATCTCGCTCAGAAGTGACCCGATTCCTGCCAGATCCTGAACGGCGCGTGAACGAACCAGTCTCCCGATAGCGTTTGTAGACTCTATGAACAGATGATAAGCTTAGATGCAATCTTGCAGCCACAACACGCTGACTAAGTCCAGAATCCAGCAATGCCACCACTTGGGCGGCTTCTGCGGGCGAAGTATCCATATGTTTTAGAAAAAAAAGTTTTTTCAGACGTCCCAAAGTCACAGTAAATGAAATAAGAAACAAAAAGTTTAAAGACAAGCGCTAATTTTAGTTTTTAAACGAGAAACGTACTCCAACCCTAAATACACATTTGTCTCAAAACAGTGATTAATTTCATTTATAGGATAAACAAATGAAATTCTAATTTCGAATTTTGATTTTTTTCTTCTTACTGTAATGACCAAACTGCCAGCTACACAATAATGTTTTTTTTTTCATGGAATTAATTCTCTTTTGTAAAAAATTAGGACAAAAACAATAAAAACGAAAGTGTTTCGATTTTTTTGATGACAAGTGTATTAATTAATTAATAAAGAAGAAGAAGAAGATGTGTGTACCTACATACATAAGATAAGAAAAAAGACTAACGGTATAATGTAAGCTAGTAGCAAAAGTGGAAAACATGATCGAAAGCGTGTAACGGAACTTAGATCGGGAGCGAGAGTGGAAGTGGAAGTGGAAGCGGGAGCAGGGATTGGGAGAGACTAGGAACCGGCAACTAAAATCAACTATAACTTACTTTACCTTCCAGGATGTCAATGAACTACCCACATCAGGAGGGCAAAGAGTAACAGAAAAGAAATTATTAATTAAACTTAACAATGCACAAGAAAAAATAAATCAACAAAACAAGGTAATAAAAAGACTAAGGGAGCAGAACCGTCGCAAAGTCAATTAAATTCTCACTCTGACGACCTTACTGAACTGCTTAAAACAGAAATCACTTATTACTGATGAGGAAGCTAATTTACTTCAATCAACCAACGTTACAACTCGAGAATTATATTCTAGACAGCAGCACAACAAAAAAAAAATCAGTACATCAAAGTATTCACAAGCACTCCGCACTTTTGCATTGACTTTGTACTATTATTCCACGAAAGCATATACAGTTATGTTAGAAAGGTTTTGAATTTATGCTTACCACATCCTCACACCATTCATAAGTGGTATAAATGTATAAATGGTAATCCTGGTTTTACAACTGAATCTTTGAATGCTTTAAAATTGATTGCAAGTAAATCAAAAAAACCTTTATATTGCTGTCTAATGATAGATGAAATGGCAATTAGAAAAAAAATCGAATGGGATGGGAAAAGATTCCATGGATATGTAGATTTTGGTGGCTATTTGGATACAGATGAGGTTCCCGAAGCAAAAGAAGCACTAGTAATGTTAGTTACTGGAATAAATGCTAGTTGGAAGGTAATACAAATATTTAACTGGATTATTTTGTTTCTTATTAAACGTTATTTGTTGTCTTAATTATTATTTTTATTTACTTTTGTTACAGGTCCCTGTTGGGTATTTTTTAATAGATGGAGCAAATGGTCGACAAAAGGCAGATTTAGTGCTACAGTGTCTGCGACATTTGAACGAGTCAAATATAAGCGTAGTCGGCCTTACTTTTGATGGATGCCCATCCAATATGACAATGGCAAAACTATTGGGTTGTAAATTAGATCCAAATGACATAAAAAGTACGTTTGAAGACCCTGTTACTAAACAACCCATAGCAATTTTTCTGGACGCTTGTCACATGATAAAATTAATTAGAAATTGTCTTAATGTATATGGAACGATAGTCGACAGTAATGGAAAATTTATTTCATGGAAATATTTTGATCTTCTGCACAAACTTCAAACAACTGAAATGTTCCATTTATCTAACAAATTACGAGCGCAACACATAAACTTTCAAAATCAAAAAATGAAAGTTAAATTGGCAACTCAACTTTTAAGTAAAAGCATTGCCGATTCTATCGATTTTTGTAGAGAAAAATTGAGAATTTCAAATTTCAAAGATTCGTTAGCTACAACTGAATTTATACATATTTTCAATAATTTGTTCGACGTTCTAAATTCTCGAAACTTAAAAAACTTCGGTTATAAGCACCCACTTAACTTAAGTAACAAAAAAACAATTATGGATTTTTTGGAAAAGGCCGAAGAATACATTAAAGGACTGCGAACTTCAGAAGGAGATTTGTTGACTAACAGTGGTAGAAAGACAGGATTTCTTGGTCTATTAGTTTGCATAAAAAGTACAAAGGCTCTTTTTCAGCATTTGATTGAAGAACAGAGAATCAATTTTCTGTCAATGTACCGATTTAGCCAGGACCACCTCGAATTATTCTTTTGTAATGTACGGGCCCACGGTGGGAGTAACAACAACCCTACTTCACGGCAGTTCCAATCTTTTTATAAGAAATTATTGAGTCACGTTGAAATTAAAAATTGCAATACTGGTAATTGTGTGGAACTGGAGCAAATTTCAATTCTGAATTGTTCTTCGGCGATTCAAACAATTAATGTTACTACACAAGGGTCTCTCTCTTATGATGAGCATGCAGATTTTATAGAACTCAATATAAGCAGTGTCCGTGATTTTGATGATTTTTGTAAAACATTGCCTCAAATGACAGAATTTTGTGATCAAATAATCACATATATTGGCGGATATGTTGTAACAGCAATACAAAAACAAATTAAATGCGATGAATGTAACAGTGCGTTGGTATTACAAAAACCAGATATCGATCGTACATATGAATTGGTGGTTTTTAAAGATAAAGGCGGTCTGGTTTATCCCACTAAGGATGTTATTCAGATTTGTAAAGTTACCGAGTTAGAAATCCGTGACATAATTAACAAATCGCAAACGTTCAACATTAATCCGTCAATACGTAAACCTCTGTTTATCAATAAGATTTTACGTTATTTTGTAAATAGCAATATCTTTAATAGCATCGCCGTACACCAGTTTGATCAATCTCCAACGGAAAATCATTTAGTTAACTTAATTAAGGTAGTCGCCAGCACATACATGGATGTGCGTTTTCATTATTTGACTAAATATATAAAACCTACTTCGACAAAGAGACAACTGTATAATAAGCTTATTTTGTTTCAAGGGCAATAAAAACATACTTTTGTAATCATATTGTTTTTTTTTTATTAAATATTCTTAATATTCCTGAATACAAACTTGCTTTATAGATAAAATGACAACGACAGTTATTAAAAATCAACTTAAAAATAATTAACAATTCAAAATTAAACTTAAATTATCGTTTTAAAATGATGTGGCACTTTGCAATCAGGTACTCATATGTACTTTTAGATTTTAAAAGATTTAATCTTTGTCCATGACTAATGTTATGTCGAACAACTAAGTATAAATATTTAATTATATTTTAATTCTTTAAAACTTTTTCCGACATCCAAAGATGAACAATTATATTCCCAGTTAGACCTAGTATTGGACGATACGAGATTTTTTAGCGTTTTAAGATCATAGTTTACTTTGACGTCGGAAAGTACAGTAACAACATTTTTTTTCTTTGTATTTTGCGTCGCTGAATATGACGGCTCACTGAGTAAGGGATCTTTGTCATTGCCGCCGCTAGATCCAATAAATTCACTTTCCTCTCCTTCTTCCCTAATATTTACTTGGAGTACTTCCTTATCCTGCTTTTTTTTGCGGTAATACGCACTCGAATTTTCACGCCACTTCTGTCTTTGGTTTTGCTGTTCATGTGTACTTTTATCTTTAATAGATACGACACGCTTCTCTCTCTTTCTCTTTGCATAGTTTTCTTTTTGTTGTTCTTTTCTTAATGCACTTAGTTCCGGATCTTTTTTTATTTTTTCATGACGTTTTCGGCTAGCTCTTCTTTTGGCTTCTAAAATATCTTCTCTGGTTTTATTTCGCGATTTTTTTTGTTTCCATAGCCTACAACAAGTAAAATATGATTACGCATTAAATCTTATAAAATTCAATGTATATATACCACAGCTTGGTCTCATTAAACCCCCCTAAACGTATGATATCCGGGATAAAATCTATGTGTTAATCCAAAGTGTCAGCTACCTCCATGCCAAATTTTAACAAAATTGGTCCAGTAGTTTTTTCGTGAAAGAGTAACACACAAATTTTCGCATTTATGATATTAGTAGGATTAGTAGGAAATAAAATACATACATACTCATCTACTCACGCCTAAACAACAAACTATATCTGTGCAACAAACATCCAGCTTGACCAATTTGCTTTATTCATAGGATCCTTTGTCTCAATATGTGAAAAAAGTTGGCTACCTCAGAGATGAAACGCCATGTAGGATGTGGACTGGTAATTCCTCGAAACTCTCCCATTCAAATATATCATTCGTCTGTCTATATATCATTCGTCTGTCTATATATCATTCGTCTGTCTATACCATTCGTCTGTCAGAAAATCGATGTCATTCATATTAATCGATTTGTAATTTTTAGGTTATCTAAACTACTGTTTCTTATCTTTATCATGCATGTCTATACTAATGCTTTGTGTTTCAAAGAAATATCAACAAATATATTTTAGTAAACTTACTTGAGATTATGCGAAAGTATCCAAAATGTAGAATGAAATTGCTCTAAAGCGCGACGCGACTGCTCACTTTTAAACAACTCGGCGTACTGACGATTGCTGGCGTGGTTGGCGGGTAGGAGCGCTAGGTGAGAGCGAGCGGGACAACAGATATAAAATATATGAGTATGAGCGAGACGATCACGGCGGCGGCCGGCGGCTTCAGTTGACTCGTAGCGGGGCGAAGGGGCATCGGCGGCATCGACGGCTTTGAATCGGTTTGGATGTCCCGTCACTAAATTGCGGCTGTGACGTCACAGTAGGTATTAAAAAGTCGGCACGCTTGGTTTCAATACAAATCGTGACAATTGCGTTATCTATGTATATCTATATCTGTGCTCGCAACAGTCACTCACAAGCAAGTGTCGCAACGTTGCAATTCGAACCGCCGCCGCCGGGCCGCCGCTGCGCATTGTGACCGAGCACACCCGAGCGGGGCCGAGCGAAACGGCCCGTCCGTGTCCGAATCACCGAAGTTCGCATTCAATTCATTGTCATTCGATTCGAGTAATGATTTAAAAGCATTGATGATTTTGTCGTTGTCATTGCATGATGAAATGATTTTAAAATATCGATGATTTTAACATGTGACATGATATCGGACTCATCTCTATTTGACACACAGCTATGAATGCTTTCACGGATTATTTTAGTTTTGTTATCATTTATGGTAATTGACGCACTGCACTCTTGTCTATTTGCACATCGCCAAAATGATGTTTTCGACACATTATCTTTTACCCACGGAGTACAATAACCAGTGGAGAGAGTATGGGCACGTTTTTGTTCTAAATCAAAGTCACTAAATAACGGCGGGGGGAGAGGTACGATTCGCCCTCTGTGATTGGGTGACGAATTGACAACCAAATGACAACTCATTCTCTAGGGATTCCAATAAAGTAATTAAAAAAGTATCGATATCGATAATTGTTTGACTCATTAGTAATATAAGAATTTGTTTGCGAGACAGAGATTACGGGTTCGATTTTGAAATAAAACAGGTGATTATTAAATTTAGAAGACTGTATTTAAAAAAGAATATTTACTGGTTTTTAAAATGGATTAGTTTTGAATATGTTTTTCTTATATAATCTTTTGGGTTTGTATTATTTTTCGTAATAAATGTTAGTCGAGTATCAATATATTTTTTTGCTACACATGTAGCTAAGTCAATTAAGTGATTAGTAGATTCTACATCAAATTGGTGAAAGTTTATATCTGGAAATAAATCATATCCCACAAAATCTTTAAGAACCACCATTGTTAAGTAATCTGAATTGTATTTAGATGACAAAGCTTTTCCGCCGCATTCTGCCAAGGCTCTTTTGATGTAAATTTCACTGCGGCGACATATGGTTATTACTGTTGTTGAAGCATACATAAGTTTGTCTCTCACGTCCTTCTGATATTGTAAACTATCTTCTTTTGGCCCTCCAAGCAACGCTCCAATACAAATTTGGCATTTAATTTTTTTTACCAAAGCGTGGACGATGTAACCTGCTATGTATTCAACTACTTTTGTGCTAAATTCTGTGAATAAAAACTCTTCTTGTAATTCAACATCGAAATCGTCACTGGTTTCCGATACAGTATCTTGATCCTTGCGCCGTGTAGTAATATTAATACGATCTAAAGCGGATGTACATTGTAAAATCGAAATTTGATTAAGTGCTCCACAATTACCGGTTCCCGTATTCTTGATTTGGGCATATGTCAATAATTTTTTATAGATGCTCTCAAATACTCGAGCGGTTGGGTTGTTGTTAGATCCACCATGGCTTCTGACACTGCCAAAAAAGTGTTCAAGGTGGTCCTGACTTATTTTGTGCAGTGGTAAATACTTAATTGGGCATTCCTTATTAAGAACCAACGTCTGAATCAAATGTTTGGCGCTTTCAATGCAGATACAAAATCCTAGAAATCCGGTGTGTCGTGGAGAATCAATAAGTTTAACAATTTTTTTATCATTTCCTTTCACCAATTCAGTAGAAAGTTTCAGAATTTCATGTTTCACCATGTCTAATTTATGCGTTAAGCAAGCAGCATTTTCTTCATTTACTGCTCTCTTGAAGTCATAACCATGAACATGCGAGTCCAAAATATCAAAGAGATCATTCATCATTTTCAAAAAATCTATCGTACCCGTTGTTGCCTGAAACTGTGGCAAATGAAGCTGATTTTTACAAAAAATTAGAGCATCTGCGACACTCTTGCTGAATATCTGAGTTGCTAGACTCACTTTCATTATTTTACATTTAAAAAATATATGAATAGCTCTCAACCGGTTCGCTAAATGAAAATGTTCCTCTGTCTGTAAATTATGTAAATGTACTAGATGTTGCCAAGATATTATTTGACCATATTTATCCGAAAAGCTTCCATAAAATTCAAGAGCATTCCTTACAAGTTTAATCATGTGTGCAGGATCTAAAAAAACTGCTACTTGCGTATCATTGCATGGATTTTTGAATGTAGTAATTAAGTTATTCGGATCTAAAGTACATCCTAATATTCTAGCCATAGACAAATTCGCAGGGCAACCATCAAAAGTTACGGCCACTACTCGGATATCAATTTCTTCAATCAAATGTATAGCTTGAGTGAGAAGAGACGCTTTTTGATTGCTACTGATCCCATTGATCAAGAAATAGCCAATGGGGATTTTAAAAGAAGCATTTACCGGAACCAGAAGAAAAACAAGTGCTTCTTTGGCTTCAAGTTGACAATCTGATTCCAAAGCAGCTCCATAGTTAACATGGCCATAAAATCTTTTTCCTTGGGGATGGTATTCAATGCCGCTTTTAATTGCCATTTCGTCAAAAATTATGGTGGCATAAATCTGGTTCCCTTGTTTTGCTATTAATTTGAGAGCATTGAGAGCTTCCTTAGTAAATCCGGGTTGTCCATCAACAGACTGATACCACTTTCGAAGAGTGCTAGGACAAGGTAAACATGTGTTAAAAGTTTTCCTTACAAAATCATAAGCCTTGGGGGAGTAAAAATGTAATGTTATTGCAAACGCTCGAATTTCTGGCGAGTATTTTGTTTTTGGTATGTGTCCTGTCAAAGATTTTTGCTGTTGCCTTTTTATCAATTCCTGGTTTTCTACACCGATACCTTTTAAAATATCTTCATTTTCTTTATTTAATAATGATTTTTTAGTTAGTGTACCTAAAATTTCTTGTAAACTTGCGACTTTTTTTTTTAATTTCCTTGTTTTATCTTGAAGTCTCTTCACATCCTTTTTCTTTTTATTTAAACTATATATGAGATGATCAATGTGGCGTTTCATTTTTCGTTTTCTTGGCGTTAAATCTGCGTACAGTTCTTCAGGGTTCTTATAATTTTGTTCATCTAACCTCTGAAAATTAAATTAAGATTTTAAGATATATCATTTTATAATTGTTTCATTGAAAAAAGTATTACTAGATATTTCTAAAATTCACGAAAAATACCTTGCTTGTAGAAGGTTTATTCTCTACATTTGATGAAGAATGTTGATCTTGGGTATTCGTTATATCTGCTAATGGCTCCTGAAAAATTATCTTATTTATAATATTTAAAAGTATTTAAAGCATACTGAACAAATAAAAATGAAGATACTGATTATTTAGTTCTAAATTCTGTAAATTCGAAATATGACAAAATAATACATAATTATGATCAGTCGAGGATAATTACAGAAAAAGTAAAGATTGGAAAATCTTTGTTATTTGGGAATATTACCGTGCTTTTAGAAGATTCATTCTTAATATCTTTTAATAGAGACGATTGATCTTGGGTGTTTTTTGAATCATCAGGAAGTGTCTGTAAAAAAAAATATATTTTAACAAAAAATGAATGACCAGCCTAAAGTAATACATTATCTATAAGAAATACCTACCAGAGCAGGTAAATATAGAGTAGGCACTGATGACCTATATAATCGGCGTCTATTATTTTTTAAACTTTCAAAGCAATCTGACGTGAAATGTCTAGAACATACGACACTACTCTTTGTTGGTAAAAAATTGTCTCTATGTGTAGCTTTGATCCAAATTTCTTTCTTCTCGATGTCATCGTTGGGAAATCTGCAAATTTTAATGCATACAAAATATACGTTTTTCCAATATAATGAACCCGTTATCATGATGGACATTGGCGTTAGATAATGCGCGCTTACTCCAAAAATAAAGTTGATGACGTCTGTTCCATACACTGGCCTATATAAAAACATAAAAAAAAACATAATTGTCTAGGATTGCAAAGATTCAAATGGATTCCAAGCAACGCGTCTTAATTTTGTGAAAAAGCAGGCAGAGATATCATTCACTTACATTTTTTACTGTTATGTACAAGTTTTATATCAGCATTCAAAACATTTGCGAAGAAAGCCAAGGGCAGAAGCATGTTTTAAAATAAAGCAACATTAAAAAAAAATTGTAAGGAAAGAACTTATATTTTAAATTTTATCGATATAAACCGTCGCGATGGTTGCGAACAGCACTATCGAGAAAAAAAGAGACAACTGCTTACGTGCAAATCAGTGTACCAGAAAGAGACAGCAAATATTTGATTTTATTTTTCATTGTTTTAATCAAATTCAATAAATGGAGTAGAAAACCACTTACCTGTGAAATGTTATCCCATCTTTTGTGTAACTTGAAGTAGTAGTACACTTTCCACACCATTTAATTGCACAACTAGGCATTACTTTTCGTTTTATTTGCTTTCAAAACGGGAGCGAGTGACGTTCGTACGTAAGCCTACAATTTCTGCGACTGATCAAAATTTCGCCGCGTACGCTTGATATAGCGTACGTTTAGCGCCCGCAGTAGCCCCCGCACGCGCTCTCCACTGGTTATTGTACTCCGTGCTTTTACCCAATTATATCGGTAACCGTTGCATAAAACGGCCGGTCTATTTTTGTTATTTGAAATTAATATAATTTCATTGCTAGACATTATGAACCACGTTAAACGAACGAAGAACTACGTTATTATTGTAATCATATTAGCAGTGACATAATTATCTGTGTGAATTGCACGAATGACACATACTTCAATTGTTTTATTTCCTATCATGGATATTTCCAAGTGGCCAGGCATGAAATCATCCAACATCAAGAACGAAGAGATTAATGTATAGGTACCTACACAACTGTTCGGACTTTTTGCGATGTAGTCATTTTGCGACTTAGGTATTTTGAGATTTAGACATTATGAGACGTGGACTAAAAGCGATGTAGTCATTTTGCGACTTAGGTATGTTGAGATTAAGACATTTTGAGATTTGGACTAAGGGCGACGTGGTCAATTTGCGATCCAGTCATTCTGATACCAACCCAAATATATGAGTCATATAGAAGCAAAAGCAGCAACATTCACTTTTAATGAAAACCAATTTGTGTTTGTGTACCAATTTTTTGTTACATTATGTTGCAAGAATAGAAATGAGTCATTTAATATCAAAAACGGCATTCTCCACTTTACTTACATTTGAAATAAACATGAAAAACGTATTTTGATTCATTATTTTGTCAAAATACTTTATATTTCGCAAAATTATACTTACTATAGTGTATTTGTTTAGGTAATTAACTAAAGGTAAACAAAAAAAACCACATGACTCAGAGGTGCTGAACCTTTTATTACAACGAATATTTCTTGGGTTCTAATTAAACTAAATTTATGTGAGAATCGTTTATTTGTCAATTCAAATGACATTATCTAAACAAAGCGTGATTACGAAAACGATAAACGAAACGAGAAAACGTGAAAAGTTTCATATGATATCTAATGCTGTGGTTTAAGAGACCAATTAGAGAAGGCTTTTGTGAAAATATTCATGAATATTCATGAAATAGCAGGGGCAGTTGAGGGTGTGTCATGCTCACTCCAATGTCTCGCTGATGGTGGCGCGTGTATCGGATCATTCAGTTCCCTTCAAAATGGTTGAGCTGAATGGTGCTGATGCACGCGTCATGTTCGTGAACGGGCGCCGTCAGTGGAGACTGGTCATCCCTTGGTTGCCACTGCCTCATTTTAATATTTCATACTATAAATTGTTTTTTTTCTTTCTTTACATTGTTCTCATATATAGAAGCAACAAGGTTTATGTAACCAGGATTTTTGTAAACATAAAATGATTTAAAAGAGTGTCCGTGGAGTTTCTTGCACGTTCTTCTCCATAGAGATCTACGCTTGCGAACGTGCAAATAGCTTCATGTTTTTGACGGACTGACTTTGACAATTCAAAAGTACCTGATAATGGTTTATTTGAAATAAATGCTTTGACTTTTTTTTTTACTTTTGATAATAAGCACGTTCATTTTCTGTAAAAGCTTCTATAAGCCAATCGTTAATTTTTCCATGAAAATGTAATTTTTGCAAATCTGACAATTTCTTCATATTAGGTAGTATGCTTTTAAGAAATAGAAAGTCTTCATCATTTTTTAATTTTTCTTCTTCTTGGTTGTCTTTTAAACGAGTTTCCATTAATAATAGTTTCTTTTTTTCTATTTCCAACATATCGTCTCTGATATTTGTACGTTTTCTGAATGATGACGATGTCTGAGATGCCGAAGAGCCTATTGGTGACGGTATAGGTTGAGATAGTACAGGTGATGCAGGCGCCATCATTTCAGTATCACTATGCGTCTCTATATTTTCAGTTTCAAGTGTCTCTATTTCGTTATTACTTAAATTGCCGCTGGACGACGCAGGTATTAACTCATCTTTTTCGAATGACATTAAATTGAAATATTGCCATGTCGATTCCCAGGGTTCGGATTCTGATCCAGATCTGAGAATTGGTTGCTTCTTCAGCTCTTTTCTATATTGGTCCTTTAAATGTTTCCAACGTTTCTTCAATAAATCTTCTGTAAAAAAAAATGTATATACTTTAATTTATTACGTATATACATAAAGCTCACAGCTATTTATTAATTATTATTTTTTATTATTATTTACGAGTAATACTTTGATTACAGGTATCTCGCTACGGGAACTTCTTTTCGATCATTGGCCTTTAGTTTTCGTATGGGCAAATCTACAGTAGCAGATATAATATATGCAACTTGTTCTGCCATATGGCTGGAACTGGTTTATGTTCATATGCCACATCCAACAC
>NDFZ01001508.1:0-14052 GCA_002192655.3 Mamestra configurata | reverse complement strand
GGCCAAGAAATGGTGGCCTACAAATGGACATTAAAATCAAGTTAATTAAAAATAAACAATTCTAAAGTCGACGAGTATCGTTCTAAAATTGTGTATTTTTAAAATATTCAAATCCATCTCCACCAACTAATTAATGATGATGGATGGACAAGACAAGTATAAACAGATTTTTAGCCAATGGTACATCATATTATATAATTAATGTATTCAAAACTAAGTTAATAATTGTATTTAACTGTACCTACTGTAGGTTAAAGCTTAATTCAATCGAATGTGGATTGTAAATATGTTTTGTTAAATAAATTATAACATAAAAATCGTTATTTTTGTATTTTATTTAGATGACTTACAAAAGTTACGAAAATTAAGTAAGACTAGCATCCGGCTTCAGGAACGAAAATTAAGATTATCATCCGGAAAACAAAATTAAGACGGGTAAGTACCTACACCCGGTTTTGTGGAACAAGATGAAGTTGAATTATCTTCCGGATTCTATAACGAAAATGAGGACTACTACTACTAACGAGCCAGGGGATGGCAAAATTGCAAATGACGAATTTATTTTCTTCAGAAAACCGATTTTCCAAAAAAAAATATGATAAGTTTACACATTTTATTTTTGTTTTAAACGCCGTTGTCACGACGAGCGCGTGCCCTGTACGCCAAACGTCACATGTGACTAAAAGTACCTACCTATGGCGAATTTGTGGTTTGGCGTTGGAGGCACGCCGATGCGTTTATGCTCTGGTGTTCTAAAGGTGAAGCTATCGGGCATTTGATTTACAAAAAAATGGCGCTCTATGGTGTGGGGGGGGACGCCCTTGCCAAGATATTATATTGTATGGAACGCAGTCTTGACTGAAGTCTGGTCTATTTCTTCAAACTACCTGTCTCATTGGCTTTAAGGTTTGTTTAATTTTGATAGGTAGCTAGGTATTACCATAACACTTTATATTGTCAACATTTATTTGCTAGATGGCCCACCGGCTGACTTGAAGTCAGTATTATGGCCCGCTTTCAAAATAATTTGGCGGCCTTGTTCTACAAAAAGCAAGTTTAGAACAAAATTGTTACCTACTAAATAAAATTCCACATCAGCTTCACCCACCAGTACCTAACTTTAAAAGATTTAATCGAGAGGAACGGAAAGGTATCCCAATGGCACAACAAAACACTTCGCGATGGGCCAACTGCCAAGAGATACGTTTAAAACTTTCTAGCGGTGTATTATCCTGAAAAGTTTTGGCTGGCCATTCATTTCCAATGCTGTGGTGAGTAAATATTACGTACCTACGTAAGTATCTAACATGAAATAAAAATAAATAAATATCCAGTACCAAACTACTGCCTGCCAGGGTTGCAGAATTTGTTCGAAAGAGTCACCGTGGCCTTGAAACCCAACAAGCATTATAGGAAACACGGATGGGTTTTAGCCAGTAAGAGTCTGACGCCCTTCCGCTCACCCAGAGCGGAAGAAGTCATTTGATGATTTTCCATCCCTAAAAAAAAGTACAAACTACTATTGCTAGGTACGTTTAAAAAAAAAAAAGAAGCCTTGGGACACTAGGAATTTCTCCTGTACCTATCGTGGGTTGTTATTTTTATTCTTGTTTAGTTTTTATCATGTTTTAACTAACATAATTTATGAATTACTAACACTATCGTTTAGGGTTAAGCAAAATCCCCTTACCTATGTATGTAGGTAGGTATGTCGTTTTTCACCGCGGCCCTAGAACGCCAAGGGCTTTAGAAGGAACACGGATGGGTTTTAGTCAGTAAGAGTCTGACATGCCCTTCCGCTCCACCCAGAGCGAAAGAAGCCATTTGATGACTTCCCATCCTTAAAAAAAAAGTATGTCGTTTTGTGGCATTTAAATACTTTTTCTTGCTTCTTTCTATTGGTGGATCGATGACCTGTGGCTAAGTGTGTAACGTGTTGCGGCAAAGGCATTGCGATTCCTTTGCCTACGATGCACCCAGAACGTCTGAAAAAAGAACAACTGTGAATGTGATTTGACACTTAGAAAAATAATAATTCTGTCTATTCTATTCTATTTTTAATATATGGCAATCAAAGCCGGTGACGACTATTCTGCCAATGTCCCAAGTAAATTGGAGAAGCAAGTGTGCAATATTTTAAAGATTAGGAGAAAACGACGATTGATGCAGAAAATAATTCGATTATTCTATGGATACAGTTGATCAGGTACCTACTTGATGTGTTAGTATGGGACTGAAACAAACATAGATACTTAGGTATAAGTGTTAAAACATTACTTACTTGAATAAATATATATTATTGCATGCCACATCGATACAGACAATGATTTGGAGAGGGCTTATAGTTTTATGCTATTGTGGCGGATGAAAGTCATCAACGCTACTTACAAGCACGTCAGGAGAGGAAAATGTTAAAAGAGAGGGGAAATTAATTGGAAGAGGGACTGGTATTGGATTGGAGTGGGCTGATTGGATTATCTTAAATTTAGGGAGACGACAATAATTCTGTCTATGCGTTAGATTTGCAAAAATATTGGACACGTAGGTATTTGTTGCCATTTCAAGTTAATCAAAGTCAAAGTCAAAACGTTTATTTCAATTAGTCCATTACACTGCACTTTTGAACGTCATCGTTTACAGTTCAGTAAAAATAATAATATTACATTAATAAAGTGACTCTACTGTCGGAAAGGTAGATTCTTATGGAGACGAACGGACAAGAAACTCCATAGTTAAGCATCAAAGTTCAAGAGCGGGGTTTGGTGACGTCACGCGAGTTTTCAATACACTGTACCTACCTATCGTCTTAATTTTTTGTTCACGTTTAAAAGAAAAAAATATGTGTCCAATATTTTTGGAAATTTATCTGACGGACTAAAATATTTTTTTAATGCCCATTTAGGACGAAGGTCGGACAAGGCAAGGCGTTCCCAGGCGGAAGGCACGTGAGTATCCCATAAAACCTACTTAGTACCTACTTATCTTTCGCTTCAGGTGCGTCAGTAAAAGCTCGGGATGAATTTCGTAACACATGGAATCGAGTTTGAAGAGGTCGCGTTACAGCCGCTATCCGATTACTGAGCACCCTTCAACTAGTGATGTGACCGTTATGCATATCCGAAATATCCGCGGATAAAATATAATTTTGAAATGTTCAAGTATAATAATGTACTCTCTAACAAGATATGAATTGCTTTCTTGTCTTATTTTCTCTATAGAAAACTACAGAAATAGTCGAATAGAGTTATTTCTCATCGAAAAACTGTCTCTTCTGTAGGTACTGTCTCGATCTTAGTGCAAATTAGTTTTTTCCTGCGAGCAAAGTCGCAGGAAAAAGCTAATTTGACATAATTAAAGGAAAATGTCGCAATGGTAACGAAACACTACACAAGCTTATTACGAGACCAATATTCGTAACCAGACGATTACAACCCAATATTATTGATTGATGATTATTAATGTAGATAAAACAGGTAGCTTGCCTATTTTGTACAGGGCCGGATTAAGTCAGCGCCGAATAGGTAATATGTATGTCATTTATTTATTTGCTAAATAATAGAATATTTCGAAATTTTTGCATTGATACTACTTAGTAGGTTAATTTTGTCATTGCAATCGAGGCGGAATAGACGCCTAGACGTAGACGAGGCCGTTTTGGAACCGAGAGACAGCTGTGTCAAAAGTGCTCCACTCATAACTCGGTAACAGGGTAACACGAAACCCCTTGACAAAAGTGGTGTCACATTTTCTAGGTTCTGACTACCCGTAACGTCTGTCAAAAATGTACAAATGACAGCTGGAACCAGTAGCTTAAAGTACTTTTAAGGTCTCGGCATATAATGAAGTCACCTATCCTTCCAACACACACACACACACACACACACAAATATTGTACTTTTGTATGTCCAAGCGCGGGACCCTCCAAAAACCTAGCGTTGCCTATAGAGTTGGCCCCTGCTACGTAGCTAATCCGACCCTGCGTTTGTATCAAATATTCGACACGCGACGCGCGTATCGTTAGTCCAGTCATTTGTCAAGAACAACGTTATTTTGTCTTCTATTATGGATTATTCAACGAACGTCGTTAGACTAGTAGACTACGGAAGTATGTAGTTACTTTAGAAAAGTTATTTGTGTTACTTACTACGGAAGCACAACTTTGGAAATTACTCTGAAGTATGTGTACCTATGTTTTCGTAAATTTTGATTCCGAAATTACTGCTCGAAAGTATTTCAGTTTATATCTACCTGGTTTTATCAATATTAATTTTAACAGGCATTTGGTTAATCAAAGAAACGATTTACATAAAAATCAACTCTTCATTGTGCACAGCTAAGGAGATAAATTCTCTGTTGTAGTCTGTGTTTCTTGATAGCCAATACCTGGGGTTCTCTATGTCAAGAGTGGCTTAGTTCTAGGCAAGCGTGCTCTTCTACCACATCATCGCTTTCTTTTAGGTGAGGTAGTGGACAAACGCGAGCCCCTCAGACATAAAAGAAAAACTCCTAAAAAGAAACAAAAGACGTAGGAAGGTGGTTTGTAAAAGCTGCGTTTGACAATAATTTGAATAAGTCAATTAATGCCCTTACACAGCTTCTACCGCAGCGGTTGTACTTGGAATCCAAGAACTTATTAATATCTATGCTTTTGTACGTAATTTGATGACGTCACATAAGCCGTACGTGGATATATTAATCATGTGTGTTATTAAATAGGGAATAGAGATTATTCCTCGAACCAATCTACTGATAGTTGGGGCAAAGCCAGTTCTTGATAAACGAACTGTAATAATTATTATTTTGGCGTGTTTCCACAAACTAATAATTATGTTATTGAATGTATTGCATGGAAAGCTCTATACACTGATTAAATCCTATATGGTCCGAAACTAGGTATATGACCTAGTTTTTCACGAAATCATACCCATACCTAGACTGACACAACTCAGGCTGGTTTCCGTAACTGCCTACTAATTAAAACCTTTTATAATGATCAGCAGACATACCTACTTACAGTTTTAACAAAATTATAGGTATTGACATAGCGGCTAGTTCTTTTATTTCCCCATAAACTAAAACCATAATAATCCGAAAAAAAACATGTAGGTACCTACTTAACATTTTTCGAATAAAAATATCCGAAAAAATATTCTACACCCCATCGCTACCCGGATAGATGAACTTTGTTGAACAGTAGCGAGCGCGGGGCGGCTTCGTTATGTGACTCCGGAAACAGCGCTTGAAATACTTATACTCTTTGAAAGGGTGTACCTAGTGCCGATTATAAAACACTTGGTAACGTATTGTGAATGTAAACTCACGAAATCTGACATATATTTCTTTTTTGTTTTCGAATATATTTTGGTTTTTGGTCATGATATTATAAACCTAGACTGACCAATTTAAACCATTATGTTATGTTCCGAAATATTTTTATAGTTTTTTTTTTTATAAAAAAAACATATACAACGTTAGTATTATGTACCAGTATATTATCTATGCCTAAATCTAGATTGACATAGAGGCTAGTTCTCTTGTATATTTACTAATTAAAAACATTAGCATTCGAAAAACAATATTCACTATTTCGGGTATAAATATCCGAAAATATCCCACTCCCCTTCGCTACCCGGATAGTTGAACTGTGTTGAATAGTAGCGAGCGCGGGGCGGCTCCGCTTTGTGACTCCGGGAACAGCGCTTGAAATATTTGTACCCTTTGAAAGGGTGTAGTACCGACTATAAAACATTCGGTAGGTAGGTAACTAACAAAACTTTATCGATTCTCAGGTTCTTGTGAATGAATTGGTTAGTGACTAGGGTTGGGAAATAAATTCAGTGGCGAAGAGACGTTCTGGGTTTTGGAATATATTCTGAAATTTTGGTTATTGCGGCGCTCTTTTACTGATTTTGGAGGGGGCGTACCCCATCAGTCCGCCGCAAGACTCCTCTCAGAATTTCTGGATTCTGACTATCCATAACGACCACCAATGATTTACAAATGACAGCCGGGACCAGCGGCTAAACGTGCTCTCTGAGGCGGAGGAATCTAGATATGTTATGTTCACTCATTTACGGATCGACCGCGGCAAGCGCTGCTTAACTTTGAAGTTTGAAGTTATTATTTTGAATTTTAAATATAATGACAGGATTTTTGCGAAATGACCCAAGCGTTCAGCTCAAGCGGACAATATAAATAGCGTGACAAAAATATTTAAAGATGGAAGAGGGCATTGTCACGTTCCTAAAGCGATAAATAAGGCTTTGAGGTCGATTTATAGGCATTTAGTATCGAAATCTCATTTTCAGGCAGCGTGTTTGTATTCATTAATTCTGGGTTTAGCGAGGGACTGTTATGCAAATAGGGAAAGAAAACAGAGTTAGATGGCTTTTCAATGATTTTGTACATTTATGTGTGTATGTCGCAGCCATACACACATACTTAAATGTACAAAATCAAAAGNAAACAGAGTTAGATGGCTTTTCAATGATTTTGTACATTTATGTGTGTATGTCGCAGCCATACACATAAATGTACAAAATCAAAAGTTAAAAGGGAACCGCTTATCTTGGTATGGTCATGTGAAGAGGAGAGATGAAATGCACGTAACTAAAAGAGTTATGAATATAAATGTGGATGGATGGACAGGGAGAGGGAGCCCAAAGAAAAGATAGATGGATTGTATTAGGAGTGATGAAAGAAAAGGGAGTTAGTGATAGCGTGACGGCTGACATGACAGAATGGAAGAAAAAAACGTGTTGCGCCGACCCCAAGTATAGTGGGATAAGGGCAGGAAGATGATAATGATGATGTGTGTATGTCGCAACCAACTGGCTNTGTGGATGGATGGACAGGGAGAGGGAGGCCAAAGAAAAGATGGATGGATTGTATTAGGAGTGATGAAAGAAAAGGAAGTTAGTGATAGCGTGACGGCTGACATGACAGAATGGAAGAAAAAACGTGTTGCGCCGACCCCAAGTATAGTGGGATAAGGGCTAGATGATAATGATGATGTGTGTATGTCGCAACCAACTGGCCAGAAAATCAGCTGTTTAATTGGCTGCCTTTTTTTAAGGGTGAGTAATCTTCCCTGCCATTCTGGCTAGCTTTGCTTAACTTTTAATCCGTGGTGCTTGACAACTGGACTTTCCCGAGTAGTTAACGACCCTTGGTGCCTAGTTGCTTTGTTCTGGTTCCTGTTTGATAAGGAGGGAAGTGAAAATAATAATATTTTTTATTCTTCGTCCGCTGTTCTTTTTTTAGGGTTCCGTACCCAAACAGTAACTAACGGAACCCTATTACTAAGCTGTCCGTCCGTCCGTCTGTCTGTCAGCGGGCTGTATCTCAAGAACCGTAATACTACCTATTACGGTAGTAGACAGTAGAAATTTTCACAGAGTGTGTAGTTCTATTCACGGGGCACACAATGTTATTGCATTAAAATGAAGTTTATTTTTATGTGTACCTACATTGTGGGTGCCAAATAAACTAGTTTTTTTTCTTTCTTTCTTTCTGTTGTCACTTTCACAACAAATAATAAAAGTTAAACTAAATTAAAAATGAAAGGGGCTCCCAAACAAGAAACGTGTTTTTTTTCGGTTTAGGGTACGGAATCCTTCTTGAGAGAGCCCGTCTAGCACTTGACCGGCCTTTATTAATTTAGTTACAAGACCGAAGAAAGTTGGATCACTTCTCCGGAACTCGTAGAGCTTTATTGACTCGGCGTTTTTCTGGTGGTCGCCACTGTTGATTCTAGCTCTCGTGAGTAGTCGTGAGTTGCAGTGACTGGGAACAGTGTGGCGGACTTGTCTCAATAAAAATAAAAACATTGCTTAACCTTGAAGATCGACTCGTGTGGCTGTTAAATAGTCACTAACTCCTCTCCTTAGGTGAATAAGTAATGACGGGGCCTGCTAGGGCTAGTGCCTGCCAGGGTTGCGGAATTGTTCGAAAGAGTTAATCGTGGACCTTTTTTTTTAGGGATTAGAAGGGTAATCATCAAATTTACTTATTTATTTATTAATACTTTACGCACACAAATGTACAGAGGATAATGTGTATCAAATGACTTCTTCCGCTCTGGCCCTAGCGGGCTCCGTCTTCTATGCTGATATCTCTTTGAGGCCACCCAATGCTCGCCGTCCTCAGGCCCGCACCTACGGTGGCCGGGGATCACCCAGCGACTTCCGACGCCCGGGGCGTCTTCTCCTGTAGCGGCGGTTGGGGCGAAGGCCTTGCCCTTCCCTAGCGCGGCCCGCTTCCTCATTCGCTAGCATAACTGCTTCGCAGAAGGAGGTGACCGCTTCCCAAGCTCCTCGGTTAAAAACACGGTTGAGTTTTGTGGGTAAGAGTCTGACTGACTGTACCCCACGCTCCGCCCAGAGCATTGATGAGATGAGATAGAGTCATTTGATGATTTCACATCCATAAAAAAAAATATAGGCCTACATAAGTCAGTCAAACCCGTATTACAGTCAATCTTCACAATTGATTTACTTTATTTTCGGAAGGCTTAGACTAATATCATTATAATAACAATAATATATTTCAAAATTGCTAATTACAAGCCTCTACATTTAAATAAAAGAATATTACTCCTTCATTATGTATTCCCTCAAAGCTGGTGAATTAAAAAGAAATTTGAACAAATTATTGTTCAAATTTTAAGCCAATCCGGACAACAAACGGTTCAAGTGCAGGCAGGTGCCTCTTGTACAAAAAATGGCTTTGCTAAAAGCATTCTTAGAGTACTTGCATTGGTGCAGAAAAGGTCAATATCTTGTTCACAACAAATTTCAATTAATTACTTACAGTTCAATACCAATACTACTTGTAACTGTAACCTTTGGCTAACGTCACCGATCGATGTTACGGATTGTTCTTGAATTATTGATAAGCTAATCAAGTAATCATATTGGAGCTGGTTTCGGTTAACCTGCTGAGGGCAAAGTTTAAGCGTGTTCTTTTGTGAGTTAATCAATAAATGAATAGTTTATTTTGTTATTTAGTCGTCGGATTATAAAGCCTTTTGATGAAGCGGATGAAGCTATCCTAATCCACATTGTATTCCAAAAGTGAGTGATTTCGATTAAGTTTGAAAAAGGTTTTTAGGAACAATAAAGCTACCAGTAGTGTTGTGTGTGTATTGTGTATCTTTTGTTGTCAATTTGACGTTGACAGCAACTAAATCCTACTTCCTACTATTCTTACAATTATAATATAGTATCCTACTAATATTATAAACGCGAAAGTTTGTGAGTATGGATGGATGGATGGATGGATGTTTGTTACTCTTTAACGTAAAAACTACTGACCGGATCTTGATGAAATTTGCCACAGAGGTAGATTATAGCCTGGAATAACACATAGGATTATTTTTATCCCAGGAGTATGTTCCCTTGGGATAATTTTCGATATACTCGCAGGTGGCCGCTTGTATAGTATAACAAGAAAATATAGTCTATCAAGAAAATATATATAACTAGAAAAATATATATTTTATTTTCATAATACCATGAACATTACTATCTTAAAACAATTTGCACATATACAAAAACAAAATACACTCAGACGACAAAGTATTCCTCCGCATCGCTGTCATCCGGAAACGTGCCCACAAGACTTGCAGCATTGCCACGTTGAAGGCAATGCTAGAAAATATAGCATAATCAGAAAATATAGAATGACAAGAAAATATAGAATAACAAGAAAATATAGCATAATCGGAAAATATAGTGTCAAAAAAATATAACGTAATCAGAAAATATAGCGTTACAAGAAAATATAGCATAGTTTGGAGATATAGCATAACCGGAAAATACAAAAAAAAAAACACATAGCAAAACAGGAAAATTAGAAAAAAAATGCAATGCAAAAAAACATACATTGCTTTTTAAATGCAATGTAATGTGTTAACAATTGTTGGCTAACCTAAATAAATAAATATAGCATAATCAGAAAATATAGTGACAAGAAAATACAGCATAATCAGAAAATATAGCGTTGCAAGAAAATATAACAAAACAAGATATAGAAGGACCAGAAAATATAGAATAACAAGAAAATATAGTGTAACAAGAAAATAAAGTATAATCAGAAAATATAGTGACAAGAAAATATAACATAATTAGAAAATATTGCATAATCAGAAAATATAGTCTTCAGAAAATATACCCTGACACTATATTTTTTGTGACTATATTTCTAGTCCAAACTAATATTAAAAAGAGGAAAGATTTGTTTGTTTGTTACGATTTGGCTCAAAAACTACTCAACCGATTTTAACAATTCTTTCGCCATAACAAAGCTACATTATTAACTTGAAACAAAGGCTATATTTTATTTTAGAAAAAATTAGAGATCATTACAAAAATTGCAATAACCCAAAGTAGCAATGAAAGACGTGCGCGAGCGCGTGGGACATAGTACGTAACTACATACGCGTCTTGCACACACAAAGTTATGACGCCGCGCAGCGCTTGTTTGATATCACGAACTGATTTATAACGATAACTAGCACTTCGTCCGCGCAGATTTAGAAGGTACTCCACAAACTTCAACGCCCCCTCTAACCCTTTTTTAAGGTTAGTTTTGGAAAATAAATTGTCGGGCGATTAGGCATTGCATCACAGGTCAGAGGCCAGGCTCCCCTGGAAAAAAACCTAGATACGCCAATGCACACAAACCCTACACACACATCTACAATAGCCCAAATATTAACCATTGGGCTGTTACCCACCAAACAGTTGTGTTTGGTAGAATCCTCTGGAGATCCTCCTTATTCTATTGTGCAGCATAGTCCTCAATATCAAGCAGTGCGGATTTTTAACAGGTTGCCATTGGACTTAAAAACCATAATTTATAAAAGCTCGTTTAAGTCAAGACATAAAGCATTCCTATCGTCTATCGAATACAGACATTTCTCCAATGTCTGTATTCGATAGACGATCAGTTAATGTGAGACTGGGTAAAATTGGTTTATTATTGATTTTTGTTGTATTATATGCTATAATTTATAATTTTAATGGTTTTTTGTTATTTTATTTATTTATAGACTAATTTCAAACACAATGAAAATTGTTCCTGAATAAATTAAATAGAAATTGAATTAAATAGAGGTTCGCGGGACATTACACCCTGTTCCGCATCATCATCATCATCCACAGCCCGACTTCGCCCACTGCTCAGCATAGGCCTATCTTCTCTTGTGCCAGCCTCATCCAGGTTCTACCCGCGATGGCAACAACGTCGTCCGCCCATCTCGCCACCGGCCGACCAACACTTCTTCTTCCAGTCCTCGGGCGCCACTCGGTCACTGTCTTACTCCACCTATCATCACCGCGCCTTGCCAGGTGTCCTGCCCTGTTCCGTATACCTCTATAAAATACAGATAAAAACTCGCCCGTAATAAAAACAAATGGGTGTTCCAAGTGTTACCAACCGTTAACGCTAAACTATGCATGATAGACAAAGTTTCCAGATTAATTGAAGAGTAAACTTTAGCGGAACATTTTCAACTTTTAATTGAAAGTACATATCGTATGTATTGGCACTCGGAACTATCTGTGTTAGCAGTTACGAGAACTGGGAAGTTTTTGATAGGTCATTGTTCATCATTTGTCCAGTAGTGTTTTTGTTAACCTGGTGTCGCACGAGTCGATCTTCAAGGATAAGCGACCCTTGCCCAGGTCGTTCTGTTTATGGGTTAGTCTTTATTTCTTAACGAGATCCCTACTGAGCCCTGGAAAGCACGTTAAGGTGATAAATCGATAAAAATATGGTATTTCTTTTTAGTGTAAAAAGTATTTATAGTTTCTGCACATATCTCTTTACTGAATTATTGCAAATTCGTTACGTACGTAAGAGTGTAAAATATAACATCTTGGGAGATTGCAAGCTCCCAATAAATTGTCAACTGAATATTCCCTCTACAATGATACGAGTGTCGTCTCGAGAAATAATGGACTGACATGAACTGGCGACCAATCGGCATTCAAGGCTACAATTTATCCGTTTTGGTATGTTTTGTGGAAACTTGTGTACGCCATCGAGTTACCAATTTAATGGACACCCCGCTGTCCAAAGTTGGTTGGGTAATGGGAAGTCTTCTTGTGGCGGCTTGTGGCCGCTTCAGGGAACGCGCTCACGCCGGGTACCGCACGACCTCTGCGTAGGTAGAGCGTCCGGCAGGAAGCTTTTGGGCAGGAACCGCTTGAATGCAGCCGCTGCCTGCCCCAATTTAGGAGCCAAGCTCGATAGACACAGTCTTTTCTTGCTTAAATACTCAGTATTTAAACTTCCTCATACAAGAATTCGTGAGTACCAAACTAACATAATTTACGGAACAAGAAGCGATTTAGAAAATGATTAAATTATGTGGCTAAAAGTTTAGGAGTGGCTGAAGGGAACGAGACCTATGTGAGGATAAAGTTTTGATTAAAATTCAAGTGGGTGTTATCAATGTTAAAGGAAGGAGGATAGGCGATCTTGGTATATTTTTGGAAATTTTTGAAGTTATGTAAGGCCTGCGTTTGTGTTTCCGAATGCATACAACCCTAATCTCTTCAAGAGTAGAGTGAACAGGCTTCTTCTGGGTAAGCTCACTCCATCGTCGACGTTGTCTATGTCTTCTATGACCTAGACTAGAGTCAAGAGCAAACTCATCTAAAAAAAAACATTATTACTTACATGAAGTGAACATTTATTACGGTTTAAACCGCACTCTTGTAGTTAGGTATTATTTTATTCCCTATTTACAAGCCTTATATTATCACTAGCTTTTGGTCGCGACTTCTTACGCGCATATCCTTTTTGGAAATCAATCTGACGGGCTAATTAGATTTATTTGAGTAAAATACTCTGAGCTCAGCCTAAACATATGGGTCTGGAAGTATATTTGCTATGGTATTGTAGCGGCATCAATGCCGCCACATGAAAAACTAAGAAGCGAAACTTGTACGGCAACAAAAAGAACCGCAGCGCCATCTACGACGAACTAACAACGAAATCCTGCATCGCGCAAGTAAAGTTCTCCGTGCGATTTGATCACATACAACAGTCCGAATATCAAATATCGGGCAGTTGCCCACCAACACAACAACCGTCTGGCAGGAAGATCCTCCCGTTTCAGTATAAGTATGCGGGACTTTACTCTCTGCACCGCATACCTCCATGGTATCTTTATAATAGTATATATAGTGATATAGTTTCTCTATATATTTAAAAAAAAACCGGGGCATTGTAGGCAAGTCAAGTCAGAACGCCAACATATAACCATTATTCTAGAAACATTACATAACCCCTGTCAAGTGCAGTTTCCAAGAATGTTCATTGCGTAATTCTCCTTTTTATGACCGGTTGAGTACGGCGCGGGCTTGAGATTCTCGGTAAAAAGAATAGGGGTACATACTCGTAGTTTTATTAGTATTTTACTTTGCTGTCATGAGTTGAAAGTTTTACCTTTATATTCTAAGTGTTCTACTCCTCGCGTTGTTTTGTACAGACTTTCAAGTTCTTGTTCAGGAAAATGAATGAATCGATTTTAATGATATTGGGTACTGAAAGTGATTTTTCACTTTGTCTCCTTACCATTTAAACACTTTTTCGAAAAATGTTCTTAACTTTTAAACCTTTTTTTGGATGAAAAATCATTAACTGACTTCTCCTGCTCTGGGTGGAGCAGGAGGGAGTTTCCGACTCTTACTGACTAAAACCCATCCGTGTTCGTTCTAAAGCCCTTTGCGTTCCAGGGCCGCGGTGACTCTTTCGAACAAATTTCGTAACCCTGGCAGGCTCTGGCCCTAGCGGGCCCGTCTTCTATACTGACATCTCTTTGAGGCGCGCGTGAAACACAACGCGCCATCGGATGATCGGACTTACTGACTTACCCGTGTTCCTTCAAATGTTCTGCGTCCCAGGGCCGCAGTCACTCTTTGGAACAACTCCACAATCCTTGCAGAACTTTATAGACCTCAGGTGTCGTGGCACGGGTACACCACATTTCATTAATCTTTTGAACGCCATTGTCACATAACGTGACAAGCAAGCGCGTGC
>NDFZ01001507.1:2125-14050 GCA_002192655.3 Mamestra configurata | reverse complement strand
TCTGACGAGTATTTTTTTAACATTTCTTTGTTTTCACGATTCGATGCAAGAAAATAATAAGAGTCTTAGTTATTGAGTCTTGCAATCTTGCATGTGTACAGTCAAGTTCTCATTTAAACGTATTGCTTACGAAGCAAACAGAACCGCAAAGTGTGGTAAATTAAAGTCGGCGGTAAACTTACCTAGTTAATTTTATTGGCGGTTATCCTAATGTAATATTCTGTAATAATATAATTAGTGACAGGTTGCTAATTCTGCCGTGCGCCTCCGGCTTGGATTAGACCACCCTATCCCAAACCACGGATGCTTATTTGCAATTTAAATTATGGGGTTGCGAAAATTTCGGTCAAAACGGCAGTCCAGATGAAATATAATATTTACATACCTATTCTAAATTGAAAGACGACTTTCAGTAACTTAGTCAGTCAATATTTACAAAATTTACTGATGAGGTGTAAGCACCTATTCTGAATTCAACACATTACCGTTCGACATCTAACGTTCAACCAGGCAGACCCGGCACTACATATTATCTTAGAAAGCCTTTTCCTCCCGAAACCGACGCGACAAACAATAGCCAAACTTGAAACACAAATACAGTACCGACATAACATGAGATAGTTTATCGAATTCCGGACACCACAATACAATGCGGAGGCAAGCACACATTCGCTATTTGTTTTACGAGCGAAGACCTTCGGGAACAGACCGTCTTACTGCTTCAGGACCGCACTATGTCCCACAAGCATCGTAGACAAGAATTAATGGAGCTATGGACCTATTTATCTTAGAATATTTATGGGATGCTGCACTAAAAGTAATATTAAAATGGAACGCTTGCACACCTACAGATAGTGCAAGCAGAGCTTGTAATAAAGTAGTCTACAGTCAAAAGCATAACAGTGTTTTTTTGCATCTAAGTACTTAGTCGACAATTTACAATGAAGAAAATTGCAGACCTTTTATTATGACTTTGACTTTATTGACATAGAATATGCGATTAGTAAAGAACCGAAGAATGTAACATGTGGAAACAAAGATAGACTCAGTAGAATGAAGACTTTGCGAAAAAAAGCTGGACTACGTAATTATTCACAATCTAACATAAGACAACACTAACGATTCAGTGTTACAAATTATGCAAAAATCAAAACGGTTAAAACAAAAAGAATTCATTTCAAAATCCTCCAAAAACACAAACTGATTAACATGGTAAGCGACAACAATCAACATAACACCTCCATTGAAGAGCTTACCTAGATCACGTAAAGTACTGGTACTTAGTGGAACAGGGCACAGAGCCGCTGAATCCGATTAACTGGGAGCATATAAATATGGATGACGCGATGACGGTGTCAGTGGGAGATCCGGTAATCTGGGATATGGCGGCGACGAGCTCTTTGTTGGTGAACTACTTTGTATAGCTGTTGAGCGTAGCACAAAGAGAGAAAATTCTACAGTTATTTAGAAAGACGATGATAATAACAGAAGACTTTATGATCAAGCATCGTCCGTGACTACCTAAGTATAACTTGCAATATTTTCCTAAAGTCTATGGAACAAAACTGCAGTGAACTAATTTCCCTAATAAATTCGACCAGAGGCAGTCGTTAATCACGTTCTAGCATAGGAACTTTACCCATCAATTTGATAACTATTCGACCGAAGGAGTAGGTACTAGTGAACTATGCACAAATGAAATCACGCCGTTCCAAAATGTTGTCACTAAATTCCGAGCAGCAAAAGCAAATCCAGTAAGCCTGAATAAGAACTTAGGGCTTAAGCCTATGTAGCGGATAGAATTGTGCGATAGAAACTAATCTAGCCTATTTGTTAGCACAAACGCTAACATTTGCGAAGCTGCCGACGAGAAAAATAACGTAGTCGTAATGTCCAATAGACGCTGAGGGAGTCATTTGTTTTTATTACGCACCGCAGTGACAGAATTCAGACAAATAAGTAAATTGTCGAAGATCATCGTAACTTTTACGCGGATGTTGCTCATCTCCAACGTTTTATTTCCCTATATGTCGCATTTTACGAGTATGTCCATGGCGTTTTAGAATTCTACATTGCTTAATGCAAATGGAACATTCAAATCGATTTTATCACTGTCTTCCTTTGCTAAACGTTTTATCTTGGATATACAAATTTGTCTTTTTATGTATCCAAGATAAAACGTTTTTTTAATTGTTGTCATCTATTTGTTTATTTCATTGTCTGTCAATAGAACAACGTTGACTCTTCCTATTTCTCTTCAATCAGTTCTTTTTATTAATATTATATTTTGACTAGCATTAAGAAACTCCAGACTTTTAAAAATTATCCATCAATTGCATCAATCCAAGCTCTCGTATCAATCAATGAGCAGAGATGAGTATCAAAACGATAGCATTTCACGTCATCAGATAGTTCATATTTCGAGGACATGACCTCACTATACCTAAGCATTATTATCCCAGTTGTGAGTGAATCTATTACAGACAGCCATCTATCCATCCAGGCGGGCAATGATATTGTCGTGTGATGACAATGACCGCTAATATTACCGACTACACGTGTTCGGAACCTAACTNCCAGACTTTTAAAAATTATCCATCAATTGCATCAATCCAAGCTCTCGTATCAATCAATGAGCAGATATGAGTATCAAAACGATAGCATTTCACGTCATCATTGATAGTTCATATTTTGAGGACATGACCTCACTATACCTAAGCATTATTATCCCAGTTGTGAGTGAATCTATTACAGACAGCCATCTAACCATCCAGGCGGGCAATGATATTGTCGTGTGATGACAATGACCGCTAATATTACCGACTACACGTGTTCGGAACCTAACTAATCTAATAACTACACTACATGAACGTTGGTATGTGTACATATATGCTAAACCATGGTTTGTGCATGCTGCAGGGTTACGATATTACATTTCTGGTATATCTAATAATTCTGGATTCCCACATCAAAGCCTTAAAATCAATTGCTTCGTTTTGTGACAGCGACAATGTTATAAATCAGGCTAAGCATAGAGACATAAACAGGGTACTGTGAAAAACACAGGGTAGGGTTGAACACAATTATGCAACCAATCACAATTAAATTTAACAACATAAGTTAATTTACGAAAAGGAGCTCAATTCAAAACCTCAAAAATACCGAATCCTACTTACTACGAACGCGAAAGTTTGTGGGGGTAGATTGATGTTTGTTACTCTTTCAAAAACTACAATATGGATTTTGATGAAACATTACAGTAGCTTAATACACCTAAATCAGATTAACACATAGGTAGAATTACAATACCGGGAAGTATCTACTAATTCTAATTGGGCAGCGCCGCGGGCGGCACCTAGTTAAGACCATTTAAAAACCCAAAAACATTTCCATTTAACTAATACAGCTGTACACAGTCAAGGCACGTTAAATCAGGCGCACCACACTAATTACTTCATATTTACAACGTAATTTAGCATTCGCTTAAAATTTGAGCTTTCATTTACGGCCGCCATTTTGCGCGTTTAATTTTAATAGCTCTAACAGCTAGCTAGACTTACTCGAATACTTACTTAGATTTTGTAGCTGTGTTAATAAAAATCTAGTGAGTTCCGGCTGGATTCGAAACGAGTGTTCGCACAACTTGGCCTGGCTCCAGTACTGGATTGCGACTGGCAAAGTTGACTATTGATAACAGTTTATTTTATTGGATTTGGGTATACACTTCCATTGACGATATGCAACTTTCAAACTAGTCTTTCATGGAAAACAGATTTTCCTGATAGCAATCATAACGACAACAACACTTTATATATATTTTATGAAATACATATGTATTGTTATTAGCAGCTATATCTTTGAGCCTTAAGGGTTCTTTTGAGCATGGTTTTACATACCAAATTGATGGAGTGGGTTCCTCAGAAATCCACCTTCATTTTTCCTTTATGAATATCAGAATTCATGTACTTAATTTAAACTCACGATAGCCCTGAGTGGTAGCGCACAAAAGATTTGGGCAGGTATTGCTCCAAAAAGTTTCCTTATTCGGGCAAAGAATTTTATAACTGTTTTTTGCTGTTCGAAATTCAAGCAATTTTGAAATTAAAATGCTTACCGACATCCCGAGGGTAAAAAAAAAGATTGTACTGTGTCAATTGTGAGATGGTTACAACTCAAACGTAAAATCCAATTTTTTGCTATTTTCCCCACATCCTTATCACGAGAAATGTATTTATTTGACTTGTGTAATGTTGACGTGAAATCGCGTTAATAATTCCGCTTCCATTTGCACTTGGGAAGTTAAAAGATTTTCCGACAAACATTTTCGTGAATAATATGGAAGCGAAGCTTTGATTGATCAAAGCTTATATTTTCGTCTCTATGGGATTTTATAGAACACGGAAACTGGAAATTCCTTATTTCATTATTGATTTAATTACAATCTTTGTACAGTTCGAAAGCTAGTCAAGTTAATGAATTATGATGTCACTGAAATGTAGATACATATTATTGAAATATTAGCAATGAATGGTAACAGGAACAGATCTTTATTACGATACAGTTCAATAAACAACGCAATACGCCAACTGGATGGCGGCTCTCGAAAAACCGATAGATATGAAAGCAATCACAAATTCAAATCCGAACATAAATTGAATTTCCAATCCAACAATCCTGGCCAATCAAAGTCAAAACATTAAACTTAGTTCGAGTTGATTCTAATCCATCGCTGACAAACGATAATCGTGATGGCAATATTTCTTAGAAAGGACGCTGAGGTACCGAAAAGTACTAAATAATAGATGTCCAGAGAAGGTAGAGCCGTCGTGCTCTCGAGGTGGAATTAAGGTTTAGAAGATTTTTTTAAGTTTGCTCTCAGGAGAAGATGTCACGGTATTCTGGTTTCCGTAAACGCGGGGTCCTCGGGGGAAGGGGCCCCTCTTGGGCACGCACGGTTGCCATGGTTACGGCGTGTTATTGGCTCCCCACAGCGATCGTCAGTGCCTACTTACTGTTGTAACGGTTCCGCTCCCGACAATGATATGCCTCCTTTATAGACTTGCTAAAATTATGACGTCACGGGCTAGGCGGATGCTGGCAATAGGGGGAGTATTACGTATATGATGCTCTTGAGTTTTACGGAAAGATGTACTTTAGAAGATTAGTTTGGCTTTTGAGTCCATGAAGAAAGCGTAAATGGATTAAAAATTAGAAAGCCGGGGTGAAATACGTATGAAGGTGCAGATAGTTGAATTTTTTGAGTAAATCATGGAAGCTTCGATATTAACTTTACGTAGTTTAACGAAAACAAACACGTCAGCCTTTAACGAAAGTTTTCCCGCATATTTTACCAAGACAAACATTCATTACTTCCCAGAATTTTCTGAATAATGTGCTGTAAAGTCTTGTAGGAGTTTCACAAAGCCAGAGACAGGAGATAATTACAAAACTTTTAACCCCGTCTTCTACCAAGAAGAGATCCTGGGGTCACGCCAAGTTTGGCACCATACTCACCGATCCTTTATGCAAAGCTTACCTATTAAAATTATTCATTAATAAATCGGAACTTTCCTTTACCGTGTGTATGTAATGAACGCTGCCTGGTTTCTAAAGTTGTCAGATAAGTCCGAAACACCACGCTATAAAGCTACCTATTGATCAAATGCTACCTAAACTTGTCTATATCTTGCAATTTCTTCTATATAGAGATCTATGCTTTGGAATATTCAATTAGGTTCATCTTTCTGACTGACCAACTTCTTGACAATTTAAAGTGCCTGTAAATTAATAAGTATAAAAAAACGTTGCCCCACACTAGAAATTTCTCCTGTATCATGGATGCGTTTACAAACATATAAACTCACATACAAAAACAGGCAGTTGTAATTAATGCTTTGATTTAATTAATATATTTTTAAATTATTTTACTTGTCTTGGATATAAGCAAAAGAAGTAATGGCGAGAAAACCAGGATTGATTAATATTGTCAAAAAAACATATAACCGCATTGAGAACATCCTTCTTTTATTGAAGTCGGTTAAAAAGAGTAGTTGTGTCTAAATAAGGAACTTGAGCCCAGTTTCAGGTATGCCGCCGTGATATAAGGTTACCATGCAGTTATGAACCGACTTCTATGGATTTTTTTGCATATATGTATACCGACTTCTAAACTATATCGCTGTCAAAAGGCGACCAAACACAGACTTCAGAAATTAGACTTATTTTGCAATTTGCAGCGTTTTTATTAACCGAGTAAAAAATGCCAACGATTTTTTTGAGGTCGGTGCCAGCCTAGCTGCGGTAGGCGGGGTATACCGATATACACCGAACGGTATACGACTACCAAGTGACAACGTTTATTCCAAATACTGAGGCTGGTACCGACGACAATAGAATAGTTGGCATATTTTACTTTTGATTTTTTCAAAGATAAAACTTTAATTTCTCCCTATTTAGTTATTAATGAATTAAATTACAGTTTTGAAGTCGGTTGAGTTTTTATAAATTACTTTTTTTGCAAGACAGTTGTATTTTTATAAACTGTTTTTTTTTACATTTAGTTATCTACTTTAGAGCTAGCGATTAGTGGTAAGTACCTTCATGATGATTCTTAAAGTATTAAGTAATTAATTACCTACCTAAGAACACACACAGCACCGATACTCAGAATATACAGCCATTAAACTTAATTATTATTGATTAACAATAGGTAGTCCAAAAACCCAGAAATGGGCAAACCTCTAATTCACTTTATACAGTAATTGTCATTTAATTTCATCAGTTCATTAACCTTTGCGAACGACCCCAGTAATCTTTGTTGTCAAGACAAATTAACGAATTAATAGACACGTATTATCTTCAACAACAAAAGAATTCACCCATTTCGCCAAACGTCGTAGTCAATTTGCAAAATAGGTCAACTAGTAAGACTCACCCCTTTGGGCTTAGACATCTTCATTGTTATTGGTAGAGTTCATTGTTCTTTACTGTTCCCTGCAATCAAGATGGTTTCTGGGCAAGACTGAATTAGATGAGGCCTATTAAGATTTAATAAGAAGGGATATACCAACCAAGTAATTGTCCTGGCTGTCTTTTGAAAATCGCTGATAATCGCTATGGGTAGTCCGTACTAGAAGACCGAAAATCCGACACACAATTTTGCCAAGGGGTGTCTATATGTTGCCTAGTAACTGTATTATAAATTGATCAGTGTCAGAGAGGCAGCCGCTCCATTTGATAACTAAAATAATTTCAGCTGCATCCGATAATCCGGTTATACGAGAAGCTGACTCCAGCACAGTTTTGAAAAGTTTTGGCAGGTTAATTTTATGAACAGATTTAATGTTTCTATCAATATGGATATAAATTCGAATACGAGATTGATTGTTTAACAATTCACCCCCCTATACACACCTGAATGTTCGCATAGGAACGTCGACAAACGAACACAACACATTATTTGATCCAATGCAAAATGTTAAAATTGACGCCCAACAAAATTCCCGACAGCCTTTTGAGCCAAACAAACTCACTGTTTCAATAAACTCGGCGAGAATTAACAAAACGTTGCGGTTCTTTGTATTTCGAGCGACACGGAACACGGAAATGTTTTCCAGCTCCCTTCCTCGAAACACCGTGCCCGTAAATAAGCACAGCCACTCAAGATGCTAGCTCTATGTAAATGTGTACCTCTGTTAATTTCCAGGCACTAGACTACATTGTGTCACCGCTCTGAGTGCTTTTCATTAGAGTGCACATTCAGAGGGAAAATGCAATTTCCCTTGCGAGCGCGAATTGTGATTCTAGGGAAGGGAAGCTTGTTTTAATTTGTCGATATTATTTTTTTACGTCCGTACGTATTTAAAATGATGTAATATTTATTCAATTAATTTACCTCCGTCACTTTTGTTGATAACCTAATCATAATTTAAACATACACCACACCCGAAACATTCAACTTCTGACCGCACATCAGTCCCCCATCTCCCAAAGCGTTCACTTCCCCAACAAATTCGGAGCTACTTTACAAAGTACCTTCATCTCCCTGCTAGAAACACCGATATTACCTGTGTGAAAAAATTGTCTGCACTTAAGTTGCCGAGGGGACACCGCGCACCGAGAGCGCTGGGTTGCAAGCTTTTACGCATTTTTGTAATTTATTACGCCGTGCTCTCTCCAACATTTTTCATTGTGGTAATTTCAACGCCCCACCAATGATTGGCTCGAGCACATTTTTTTCCACCAGCTCTCAAATTCAATGGTCATTTATTAACTCAAATGCAGCACATGGGAAATGAATGGTGTGAAATTGTAGGGAAAAGTCTGGAAATCTTTTAAGGAAATAAATGTGGTTCATTGAATTAGCCTTCCGCATTTGTGCGAAATAAAACTAGGGCCAGTGTTTGAATAGTATCTACCTAAGTTTAAAATCGTCACATTGCATAGATAAAATATGAAAGACGTGGAAGTGTCCATCGGAAAGAGAAGCGCCATTCATAAATAAAGAAAGGAATGAAAGGACATGACTTACGCGCTTGAATAATCAGCGTAAAAATCTTTTGTTATCAAAGCGAGGAGACAACATTGGAAAGTGCTACGACGAAGAGAAAATTGTTAAGTATTAACAGAAAAATTAAGTTATAAAATGGTGAGGGTTCATTGCATGCACGTTCATAAATGGCGCGTAGGTAAAAGCGAGAAATTCTTGTATAAAATAAACGCGGCAAATTGGACTTAATATCATTTCCGCTTTCCTCGCTCGCTGCGATAGTTGAAGGGTCTCTTACATTATTGAATTCCTCATCAGTTTCAACGTGGAGTAATGAAATGAGAATCAAGTAGAAATTCATACTATTTGCATAAATACAGTCTTTTAAATTACATAGTATATATTATATAACACTGGCAACGTACAAATACAAATAGTTTATTGTGACAAATAGAAAATTACATTACATTTCAACGTGTTTGGAGCCTCCTTTTAAGCAAACAATGCCTGTTTAAGGAGGCTCCGCTCTTTCACATCATTGTCGTACACTTATACTAACGATAGTTAATATAGTGAACAGGTAAATATACAATGTGAGTACATTTTTCTGTATTAAGCTTATTTAAACTTATTTTAAGAAAATAAAAAATAAAACCAAAATACAAAAGCAAAGTTGCAATTTAAATATTGGCAGTAAAAATAAAACTTGTTCCCAATTAGTACATGTGATGTAGTGTAGTATGGTGTGGTAAGTAGTGCGGTATTATGTGTGGTATAGTGTGTGGTGTGGTCTGGTGTGGTGTGGTGTGGTGTGGTGTGATGTGTTGTGGTGTGTGGTGTGGTGTGTGGTGCGTGTGGTGTGCGTCATGAGATGTGTGGGTGCGTGGTGTTTTAAGTTATGGTTTGTGATATATTACGGCTACTCAACGTTTTCCAGGAGTGCCTCGGTTTCCTCATAGTTAAGTTGTTTTATCAATTCTATTACGCATTTTTACAGTCGTGATAACTTTTATTATATACATAAACATGTATCATGTATCATTACCTCTATATGGTAGGGTTTTAGGTGTTTTTAGTATGGTTTGGGTTACATACAGTTTCTTTACCGAGAGTAAATCACTTATTTGGTATAAGCTTGCAGTGGAGAATCTTTTATCTTTAAAATACATTATTTTTATTAATGCTCGCTGCGCTCGTTATGTCTATAAATTTTGATTTGCTGAGACTGGGCCAGTGCTACATATATTTCATTTAGGAGATTTTTGGGACGGTTCTTGCAGCTCTCTATTTTAGTTGGAACAATATGTCTGAGGGTTTTAAAGATCCAAATGAGTTTCCTTATTCTCCCAAAAAAATGTTCAAGTTAAGGGTACCAGGACAGTGCTTGATCTATCACAACTCCAAGATATTTAGTTCCAGCGACTTTTTCAGTGCGTGGTCAGTTAACGTTGCTATGTTGAACGACAATGCAATCTGCATTGTCCTTTTTTTTGGCCGAACTAAGCCCAGCCTCGCGGTCACGTAAAGAGTCGACGAACTGCTTGCTCATGTCACAAAAAACTCGTTGAGTGCTCGGACTCCGTGGCTCTAGAGTTTCAGGTTCGGCAACGGCTGCGGCGCATACACCCCCCTCGTCTCGGTGAGCGTGCGGCACGGCGCCGCACCCCACCGTGTTGTATACCATGGACATTTGATGTATTACGCTGCAGCGGCACCGCTCAGGCGCCGCGCCGGAGCCGCACCACATCGTGTGGCCTCTCCCACAAACGGCTAATAGCCGGAAAATGTGAAAAACCAGAGTAAGCTCATGAATTTGTGGAGGAACGAAAAGTTCACATTATATTTGGCCAGGCTTATCGGAAAAGTTGTGACAAAAGGTTTTTATGAAGTAAAACACCTGGGCCACCTAGTAACTACAACCGCTGCTTTCATACTTCGAAGCCAATAAAAATAGTGATGTATGTGGCGCTGAGGTAACCAAGTCACATTCTGCGTAACGTGAAAAATGATTTAGTTTTCTGGTTATAGGCATAAAGTTGTTATAGGCATCGGTGAACAACTGCACGGTTTGCAAAAATGCAGATTTTTCCCAAAAAGCTTTTTCACTTTACATAATTGATAAATGAATATAACTTTACAGAGTTCCAATGTATAATGGTGAACTTCAGCTGTAATTATTTTCAAGTACCATGAATGTATATACATAACTATCATACAACTCCCCCCCCTAACCCCTATGTATGCACATATACAAAAACAAAATACACTCAGACATCGAAGTATTCCTCCGCATCGCTGTCATCCGAACACGTGCCCAGAAGACTGGCAGCATTGCCACGGTGAATGGCAATGCTTATTCGTTGAGCAAAGAACAAATAGGTGTTCAAAGCGTTACTTTTGAGTTAAGTATTTGACCAGCTTTTGGGGAGCAAGTTGAGTAAAAGTCGTCAGGAATAGTAGATTGTTATATAAGGGTCGAAAGGAATCAAATCAATGCCCTTACGAGGTATTTAGCTATAGTCATAGTAGGAATTGATGACTTTCAGCCATGTTAAACACTCTACTTTTCATTAGCAATAAAGTAAAATAAAAAATTGTAGTTTTTCTTGTATGCTCGCCACTTCATAAAATCATTGTATTTAATTATCTTTTTTTTTCTGGCAATAACTTTTTGGATTACTGTATTTGCTTTGTCTTTAACCGAATCTACGGTCAACATTTCAGAATCGCTTGATTTTTTTTTAATTAAGTATGTAAAATTTTTCGTAGACGACTATTTTTTAAATTAATTCCCGCCCTAGAGCGGGAAGCAATTACTATGAGTCTTTCCCGCCCTAAGGTGGGAAGCAACGTCTTCTACCCGCTTTTCGGATCATACAAACACTACTTTCCGAGAATGAGAAATGAAAAATAATTTCCCTAAAGTGAATCTTGATCAGAACAACCGTCATCATTGTCTAGCTAGATGATATATGCTAAGCAGTTTGCGAAGCAACTGACTCTGGTTGCTATTAATGCACATAATTAAATTAATGCAAATCTGTCATCTTGAACACGACTGATTTATTGCAGGAATTGTAAGTTAGACTCAGTCTTGTTTTATTAGTCAGATTTGAGAAATGGTGCTCTTGCGGAGTGATCGCCTTCGGTAGATGAGATACTAAAAGCCTGAAATGTCTAGAGATGGTTGTTACCTAGTAGTATCTTAATTTGCGTTTGCGGAATGACGGAGACGGTCGGTCACAGTTACCTGAACTTGCTTACAACAGAAACACTTCATTGAACCCTTGATATGTCTGATAATGATATGTCGGACTAAAGAGTTGTGAACATATTTTGCAAGAATTAACAAAATCTTAGCCTACTAACATACAGATGTTCGTTAATCAATGACGCCTTAACGATTAAGCGATTTAGATTAAACTTGGCACGCTAGG
>NDFZ01001505.1:0-14038 GCA_002192655.3 Mamestra configurata | reverse complement strand
GTTTCTCCATGTAGAGGTTCGGAAACCTGAAAACTTTCAAAGTTTAAATCTTAATTAGGTGCCGAATAACAGGAAAAATAAAAACAACTGTGAAGGTCACATACATGTTAAGGTAAAATCACTAATTTCTTATTGGATTAGATAAAAATTATAGAACGGTACTTACAACGATACTGAGTTCTACACACCACATGATGATTCTAAAAAACTTGCTTTATAAGATCAGCCAGTCTATTATGTTCAAATGTCACCGTGAAAACAAAGGTCAACTAAGGGTGTTCCCATACCAATCGATCGATCATGGATTTATGTCATTGATCGATGGTAGAATAGATTAGTCGATGTCGAGCGATAGTTCCTACTTCTTTCTTCAATTAGCCAAAACTACCTCACCAATCGATCAACGTCGATCGATGGCATCGATTGAAGATCGATTGGTTTACTAACACCCTAAAGCTGGATTGACAGCTCACTTCACCGAAACACGGTCTCATACTTACAGCCGGTCGATTCTGTAACCATGGAAGTGGCCTTCACTTCGACATGTTTACAGAATCGGCCAGCAGAATAACCCAGTTGTTCATCTGTGTCTGTTTGCTGATTCCTTCAGATCTTAAGTATTCAAATCTTGTGGTTTTTTGTGTCTATTTTACTAACTGGTACCTAATACCTACCGATATCCTGAGGAAAACAACTAAAGCTGCTTATCTCATAAATTAAATATTATTATGGAAATCGAGTTATTAGCATAATTCCTAACTACCGGCGAAAGCTAATGTAAAATTGTTATGCGAATAATTTTATAATCATCAGTCGATTTACTACACCAACAGAGCACGTTGTTTGTATGAGAATGTAGGATTATGTACATATTAGTTAGACGACAGATTTATAATCTACATAATATTTAATTAATAACAACCAAACCAGGTTATCAGACTGACACACTTTGAGTTTCATATCATCAAAAACATTTTATTTCGTATTTTGTAAAGAGCTTGTGGCAAAATAATAATCGCAACACGGGTCGATGTTCAAGTTTAAGCAATGGTTGCCGAAGTCGGTCTGTGGATGGGTGACCATGACATCATACTGAGATTACTCCATGCCTCGGAAAGCACGTAAAGCTGATGGTCCAGGGTGTAATTAAAAGATCTTCAAGAAAAGCCAAAAATCTGACACCAGTCTCGCCGTACCTATACAGCTGCATCCGACTGACTCCAACAAACTGCAAGCCGACCCCGACATATGTAGTTAGGCAGATTGTGGGTATTTTATATTATGTTAAATTGATATAAATTTAACATAATATGAATTTAATTGATATAAAGTTTTCCAGCCTAGTTCGATCTAGCCCGTCCTAGGACACTAGGTCCTCCCCCAGCGACGCCCTAAGGCGAGGCCCGTACCCCACAGGGGGTGCCCTTAGCATATAGTCGCTTTGTTTGTAAGTTTTAATAAGCCCTGCCTGGAGGCTTTAATAATTATATTAAGGCCACCACAGGCAAGCCCGGTTAAGCAGTTGACAACCTCATAGGTTGAACTGCCAGAATCCTTTAAAAAAAAAAAACATCGTACAGACCGACAGACACACGTATAAATAGGTGTGTCAAAATAAATGTAATAGGGACACATTTTCACTTTTTATGTACCGAACCCTGAAAGCGTAGTCTATATTATGTATATTTGCTTCCAAAATAAGTTCTCTACTTCCCTAATTGATATCCTAATACTTTATTAATAAAACAAGACTGGTAGCTCATAAAACACGAACAATTTTGTTATTATGTTGGTACACCTAATTTGTGTTCATATTATTTTGCGCTGGTCCAATTACTCTGAGTAATTTGAAGACGAAGCTTTCTAATTTCCATTAGGTAGTCGTTTCATTGGACATAAAACTGTGTTCTTGTTGGAAAATAATCGTTTTAATGGTTGATACTCTTGGAATATAGAACAGAATTTTACAGCGCTTAACGATGAAAAAATGTGTACAATTTTATATTAAAATGTGACTTTTTTTTCAAAGAATAAAAACTTAATAGACATCAAGGTAATTTTTGTTAATGACAAAAGAATAACTTTTTCACCTCACAACCTCTGAATAATTCCGCTGATCGATTCTATAAACAAGTCGAAGTGAAGGCTTGGGTGAAGTGATCACAAAATTAACTGTCATTCCATCTTGATTACATGGACTGACAGCTCACTTCATGATCACTTCACCCAAACCTTCACTTCGACATGTTAACAGAATCGCACTGCAGTTTATCATTTAATATCTGAGTGCAAAAGTGCATTTTATCCGCTAACGTGTAAAGAGTTTTTAATATTCGAAACTTTCTATTCAATAATTTTCTATGCCGCTAATCCCCTGCAAATGCATTAACACTTATTTTATGACAGTGCGCCCCGTCAGGCGCAACCAGAGCAATACACCGGCTGTTGTTCAGAAGGACGTCGGCCACACTTTTGGCTGATACGAATTTGATGCTGATTTGGCTGATCTGATCACACTTAATCGTCACGGCGGCTGGAAATCCAGTATTGTTGCAGAAGGATACATAGAGGAATCTCTAGAAAACATGTCAAAATATGCAAGGGCATCGTTGGAGGTATAACTTTAAAACAGTGTATCCCAGATCCTTTGACTTGTCTTTCAACTTCCAAAGACAGCACGATAGAAAATCGTTTTCAATCACCTGCCAATCCGTCTGTCTCCAACATTCACAATGGAGTGACAAACACACGCATAATATTAAAAAAAATGCTTTCAATATTACCAATTGTAGCAATTTTACTTTTTTGTCTTTAAAATAAATGAACACTAATTTGAATGCTGTTTTTCTTGCGCCTAGCATTTTACTCGCTGTAGTGAGGTGAAAAGTTGTGTGATGCAAACGGCAGCAAAGTTATTCTGCGTTTCGGACCTTTGAAACCCTTCCTTCGCTCGAGATTCTGTATTTGTAACACTCGCTTCCTTCGTTGTTCAATCCTAGAATCCTTCGCTTGCTCAGGTTTCAATACAAGAACTCGCGCCAAAAAAGAACTTTGCAGCCTTGCATAACAAATAACTATTATCATTCTAATCCTTTTTTGAATATTTAATAAATTATTATCTGAAAGAGATATAAAAAAAAAACTGATTTCATGCAGGCAAAACCACTGGAAATGGTAAGTAGATTTATAAGGTTTTGCTCTGATACATAAACCTACCAGCTCTAATTAGTGAAAGTGCCCGCGGCCGTCCTAATTAGACGAAATAAATGATAAATGGTTAATGAATACATACCTGTGGCGGCTGTGGCCCTGGGGTACCGCAAGGTCATACACTCGGTCTCTACGTGTTTAGGGACTTTGTACATAGACACAACGTGTAACAGACTGCCCTATACATTTATGTGTGCATAACTCGACAGTAAATAGAGACAGATTAATTAAGCAGATTTATACAAATTATAAGTAAATGTGGAAATTTGACTGTTTTAGGGATTTGTATAAAACAGGATACACCTGTTCCAGTGTACGTTTCTGTTGAATAGTTTTGGATTGATGCGCAGAAGAATACACTGGCAAAAAAAAGCTCATAGTTGTAAACCACATAGCGATTTTTCATAATATTTATACAAAGTAATTGACTTTTTTGTCCCCAACCCCAAGGCCCAAGAACTTTAGTGCGAGTTTCAAGTTCCAAAGAAAAGTAAAGAAAAAGAAAAAGGTTCTATCCATTAGCTTAAGATAAAACCGTCATTGTTGCATTAGGGCCGACGTGTGACGATCAATTACTGATAATACTTATCAACCCTTTGTTACGTTTGAAAGCTTTATAATGTTGGTAAAGTTAAGCTTGAGTATTTAATGAAGTTGGTGTTTTAGATATTTATGCCCTTTAACTAATTTTTTTTTACTGTTAAAATGACTTGAAAATGAAAATGTTTGTCATGCTTTCAAGCCTAAATTACTAAACCGATTTTAATGATTTCTTGACTGATATTTGTAGATGATACCCTGAATACGGGTTCAGTCTCCCATCTGTCTCTGAACCAAAATACTGTAGTTGTTAAAAGCCTGTAACTGTTAACAGGCTTCTTTTTGCGAGTGAAGTCGCCGGCAAAGCTAGTATTAAAATAATTGAATATAGGCAAATCTTCGTGATGTCATAGGTCCATTTATACACACCACATTTTTCAGAAAACTGATCTTTACCTATTTGGAATTCATTGTATTTACTCTCTAGTTTGGATTCGACTTCATTTAAAACTGTTTCCTTAACAAAATTAATTTATAATTCAACCCTGTTTCAGTGGAATAAAGCACATAAAAAAGCCAATAAATACAATAATATCTGCAAATATTGTGGCGATGAATATAAAATAAATAAAGTCTCTTGATTACTTAATACTTAAGATCTATTCAGAGTCCGTTTACTTTGCAGAACTTGAGATTTTCCAATAACCACAAGAAAACAAACGAATTTAAATGAAGAGACTTAAATACTTAATGGTTTTTCATCGAAGTTTATTCTAAGGTTACCTTAATTAACTTTGACGAAAAAGCTAAAGGCAAGAACCAAAATACATATTGTAAAATGCAGATAAGTTTTTTTTAATATTTTCATTTCAATATGGGGTTATGGGATATTTACCTATTAACAGGGAACATCCGTTAAAAATCAGTTTAATAAAACAGTATTGTTAATAATAGCCTCATAGGTCGATTGTCAAAGATTGTCTTGACCCGTGCGGCTGTTATTATTTAGCCACGAGCTCCTCGCTCGTGGCTAAATAATAACAGCCGCACGGGTCGATCTTCAAGGTTAAGCAACGCTTGCTAAGGTTGGTCTGTGGATGGGTGACCATCTTTACATACCGAGACTCCTCCGTGCCTCGGAAAGCACGTTAAGCCGTTGGTCCCGGCTGTCATTTGTAGATCTTTGGCAGTCGTTACGGATAGTCAGAAGCCAGATAATCTGACACCAGTCTTGCCAAGGAGTACCGTGTTACCCAGTTAATGGGTTGTGGAGGTGTGGTAGGCAGCCGCTCCACGTAAAATACTGGTATTCAGCTGAATCCGGTTTGACTGGAAGCCGACCCCAATATAGTTGGGAAAAGGCTAGGAAGAGGATGAGGTCGATTGTCAAAGTTAAGCTATTTGTGACGCGGTCGGTCTGTAGACTGATAACCATCTTACATACTCAGTATACTATTTCGAGGCATGGAGGAATCTCAATTCCTCCATGCCTTGGAAAGCACGATTAGCCTTTGTTGCTGGTCCTGTTTGTCACTTGTAGATCTTTGCCAATCGTTACGGGTATGCGGAAGCCAAGAAATCTGACAGCAGATTAGCCAAGAGTGCCAAATGACCCAGTTTCTGGACGGTGGAAGTCAGATAAGCAGTCGCTCTATGTAAAATCAGCATTTTACATGAAGCGAGTGCCTAATATTCAGCGGCATCCGGTTTGACTAAAAGCTGACCCCAGCATATTTAGTTGGGAAAAGGCTAGGTAGATTGGGTTCATGTACAGACGGTTCTTTGCCAAACCGATCCCTGTTTAAAAACAATACTCTCTTATTCAAAAACAAATTCAAGACATACTTATTGAAGAAGGGCTATTACAGTATCGATGAGTTTCTAGAGGACAAACGACAATAATGTTATTAGAATAATTGAAATGGATTATTATCATCGTAACGAATTTATTTTTGACATTTAATTTTTCTTATTTTTATTTTGATTTGAATGATTTGGATTTTGTATTGTAATTGTAATTGTTTTATTACATGTTTATTACACATGTGACATAATTATCTTTTTAAATGTATTATTGAATTTTATTTTTGACCTAAGTATATGTATATGTTTATGTTTTGACTAGAATTATTTTAAAATGGAATTTCGGTTATCATTATTGTAGTTATATGACATTATTGATTTGCTTATGAAATTATTATTGAATTTTCATTTTTACTTATTTTTGAAATGTGAAATTTTATATTTGACAATTTATTTTTAGTATAAAATTATTCACTATTGTTAATTATTTGGAGATTCTTATATACTGTTACTTTATTTTGATCTAATTTTAATCGGTCGTTTTTATGGTTTTCGCTTAAATTTGCGTACCTATTACTTTCCACACAATGTATATTGTTATGAAATTTTTTCGGATAAAAAGGAGACTTTAGTACTCAGCGATAGTATTAATTTCTATTAGTGAAAGATTTTCGTGATCATATCAGTACTTCCAGAAATTAGCTTTATCAAGCGTATTGACCAACAGACAAACAAGTTATCCTCCATACAGCGCCAAGTAACATTTTTTTCATAGTTGGTTTTGCATACAGTCTGATTATTTAGTTTGTATTAAAAGTTTAATAATAATAAAAAATAATAACCTCTTCATTTCAGGCTACTTTGGCCCATAGACCTAATTAATGGATTATCATATATATTATTATAATACAGTTTGTGTTAGTATATATAGAAACTTAAGCCTATGTTAGTAAAAACTTCACTTAGCACTATTTTATAGTGCGTTTCAGTGGCACTTGTCTGCGGAAGAGACGGAACACCACGTCTTGCAGCCAAAAGTCCTCCTCTTTGGTAAAGTGCAGAAAACATGTTGGCATTCGCACCACGAACGCCTTGAAGTTGACGTTGCTGCGTTCGTCGTGATTCCAGCAGCTGTACTCTCGACGTGTACTTGATCTTTTGGCGCACGAACTCCTCGTTGTCCTCGGCCTTATGGTGGTCATAATTTAATTTTGATTTCGAAATCATTAATTAGTAAGTTTAAACAGCGTACAAATTTATGATGATGAAAATTACGGATGACCTAATTAATTACCCACTACGGAGTCTCAATAGAAACATTATTGAGACTTGCGTGACTTAAATTGCGGAAATAACCTTCACTTATTTGTAAAAATGTTTGGTAGTACGTAAAGTTAAATAGTAACATACGAAGTGTGAAAGGAAGAGGACGCGCTGGACACAAAAATGGAGTAAGAACTATTATAACTTAAGATTACATGAAAGAATTCTATTTTATGCAATGTGCATTATCTTACCGACATGCACGAATTCCAATGAGTACAAGCAGTAGCATGCCTAGGCATTCTGCAAACATTTCACCGTTTAGACCTAAAATAAGATGAGCTTGGAGTGGGCTCCCAATCCATAGCTTAACATGGAATGGCAGTTCACTTCACAATCACTTCATATAAGTCTTCACTGTGAATTTTATAAAGGCAAATACTGGTAGGAATACAACGTTTAAATATCAACGTCATAACTCGACTGACGTAAAATTTTAGATTTTTTGCGGTAATTTTCGTACATGATACTGTTTGCGGTATCTTGAAATTCGAGTAAAATCGTTAAAAATATACATATTTTCTTATTTCCAGAAAAAATGTTAGCTCAATCCCTCTCAACTCGTCGGATAAGGCCAGCGTTCGTAAAGTTAGAAGAAAACGACAAAGAAGTTTAGTGCAAAGCGTGTGCTATGAATACACGCAGAGCACTTCTCTTCAAGGCATTCCGTATTTCACCAAAAGAGGACTTACTATTTTTGAGAAGTAAGATTTTGTTTATATATTTTTTTGCTACTACATATAATTTCTAGCGTCATTGCCAGACATTTAATGTAACCTAATGTAAAGCCTTGAGTTTTCGTTTTCTAACGTTTCTTTTTACTCTTACCGAAATCTTTCCAGTTTGTTCCGCCATATTCTTCTTGGTCTGTCGCGACCGACCGACGCGAGCTGTGTGCTTCTGTAGCCTTAGTTTCAGCGACACCTTCCCATAAATTCTCCTCCCCACTTTAGTTGGGCAGCCTTTGAGTAACGTCATCGTCAAATTTTTAAACTTTGAAGCACTGTATAATAGTTTTTCGAAATCCGTCAGTATTTATCAAGGCCCATCGCTCGTTGGAAAACCATGAGTTAGGACTTCTGGCTATTGGTCAAAGACCAATAAGTTTTTAAGTTGAATGATCTGCTTTTTTTTTCAGAATATTTTGGATGATAACGTTTGTTTTAAGCCTCTGCATGTGCAGTTACTTGATCCGTGATGTGTGGATAAAATGGCAGACAAGTCCTGTCATAGTTACTGTCAGTGAGCAGCTTGTGCCAGTTATGAAGGTCTGTGAAAATAATCTATTTAAGAGACAACTAAATGATACAGTTTGAGATTTCTACGATTTACATGCTTAAGTAAAGCCTAATCTTAAAATCTAAATAAGGAGGACAATTTTAGGCATCTTAAGGAAGAAAAAAAGATGGGATATTCACGACTAGCTACAGACACTCTTTACGGAACAATAATAATGGGCCACGTTTTTTATAAATTAAACTTATTTAATACAAATTGTAAAGTTTGCGTGAAATACGGTGATTGGTTGTTAGAATTATTAATAGCCAATTAATGCAGTTTTATTTTACACATTCATTTCACAATAATATTCGTTTTAAAAACTGGTTGTTAATCGTTTTAAATATTTCAGGTTCCTTTACCATCCATCACAATTTGCCCACAGGCAAAATGTATGGCAACTGTTTATAACTATACTAAAGAGATGAGAAGATTTCTTGGAAAAAATCCACCGAGTATAAGAGATAAGAAAATGTATGGATTTAATGAACATTGGGAATGTTTCCTACCGTCATCATCATCTTCCTTGTCTTCTGTTGTTTTGTATTCTCCTTTATCAGCGATCACTCCATCATTCACTTTGTTGGAGGATATTATGTTGGGTTAAATATATAATGATAAATATCCGCTGCTTCCTATTAGACTGGTAGCCGATCCTAATATCATCATCATCAGATCAGCCGTAAGACGTCCACTGTTGGACATAGACCTCCCCCAAGTGTCGCCACAACAACTGGTCCAGTGTGTCTCGCAACTGGTCCACCTTGTGGGAGGCCCCATCGAACATCTGTTCTGCAAGCAATGTGCCCTGCCCACTGCCACTTCAGTTTGGCAATCCTTCGGGCTATGTCGGTAACCTTGATTTTCTTGCGGATATCGTCATTCCTGATTCGATCATGCAAGGAAACTCCGAGCATTGCCCTCTCCACTGCTCTTTGGGCGACTTTAAGCCTTCTAATGAGGCCCAATATGGTTGATGAGAATGTCTGCGAACTACATACTGTAGCACTAGCGGACCTGACTCTAGCACTACTTAAGAATTTATATAATTAAAATAAAGTTTGCCATTTGACTTTGTAATTAAATTGGGCATCTGCCTTATTTCAGAACTAATACAACAGACACATATAAAAACAAAATATATTTTCACATTGATAATTCAAATAATGTTTTAATTTTACTAGACGTTTCTAAAGTTCTACCTTGTCTGCCAGTAAGCTACAGCCAAGGAGGTCATACTGACAATACATACAATCTCACGCCTTTTTCTCATGGGATAAGCAAAAACTACGGAACGCTACCCGCTTACGTTACGTTTTGCTTCGTTTACGCTCATACACACATCTGGTCATACCCGCGCTACATTAACGCACTAATATAAAGATTTTTGTCAGATTACAGTACTGAGAGAGGGGATGCTGTAAATCAACGTTGACCAGCATTGTGGCTATGCTGCACACTGCTTAAAATTTGCTGAGCCCGCTCCTTTTGCCACACTGAGAACCGTTACTTTATAGGAATTGTGTTTAGTTTATAAAATTATGACTGTTATGTAGTGCTGGCAATAAATGTTCCTTCTTTTCTTTAAAAAAAACCTATAATTACAATTTCTAGCACTGTTGAAGAATTTGAAAAGTTCGAGGGAATATCACTAATGTGTGGAGATCACAAAAATAGCAGAGAGTCGCTTCGGCACACGTTGTATGCTAAACATGGGTATCACAATGCCTCTGCAGTTAAATATATGAATGAGGTAAAACAAGAGACCATTTGTAGTTTTGAAATAAGCTTATTGAAAATTCTTTTAGGTTATTAAATTTTTTAATAAATCAATTTAATTGCAGGTAGCTTTGGACTACAAAGATGTGTTTAAGTCATGTGAAGTAAGTAATAAGACTATACCATGTCCGGAACTATTTTCTAAAGTCGTAACTGCAGCAGGAATCTGTTTCACTATGAATGCACTGGCAGCCGAAGAAATTTTTCGTCTAGAAAAGTAATTACATTTTAATTTATATCAACTAGTAGCAGTATTTTTAAGTAATAGGGATATTACTTTAAAAATACTGTTACATGCATATACTTTTACATGTATATTTTATTATTTGTTTAATTAAAAATTTTCATTTGGCTCTAGAAAACAAAAATGATAATTTCTTATTTTTCATGAAACGGGTGTCAGCACAAATATTTTTTTCATTACTTTAGCCTTCAAAAAGACTTTTCTTATCTGAATACGGACAAGCGCAGTCAAAATTGGTCGATGGAACACGGCTATGATAGCGATTTGCTGCCAAATTCAACGTTTTATCCTGATCGTGGAATGGTAAGTAGATCTTTTTGTATTAATATAATCTTTACCTTCCTTCCCAAGGCAATTTAATCCGTTAATCATGAAATTAAACTGTGGTGTAAGTAACTAGTGCTCAGATTACCGCATCTATTTTGGAATCATAGATAGCATTTCAGTAAGATAAAATAAATCATCATCTGCCTAGCCTTTTCCCAACTATATTGGGGTCGGCTTCCAGCCAAACCGGATTCAGCTGGATACCAGTATTTTACGTGGAGCGGCTGCCTACCAGATCTCCACAACCCATTAACTGGGTAACCCGGTACTCCTTGGCAAGACTGGTGTCAGATTATCTGGCTTCTGACTATCCGTAACGACTGCCAAAGATCTACAAATGACAGCCGGGACCAACGGCTTAACGTGCTTTCCGAGGCACGGAGGAGTCTCGGTATGTTAAGATGGTCACCCATCCAAAGACCAACCTCGGCAAGCGTTGCTTAACCTTGAAGATCGACCCGTGCGGCTGTTATTATTTAGCCACGAGCTAAAATAAATAAATGGGAAGTGTAAATTCCCGGGGTATAAAACTGTAGCCACAGGGTTTGATAGTAAGTCCGTTTCCCTTTTTAGCTTGCGGAGACTATAGTGGGAGCCCTTTTGATTTAATCTTTCAAAATTTTGATAAAATTAATAAACTCCATTGTTGCAATAGTAATCTTAAATGTTTTTATTTGCTGAAGATTTTTCTTCATTTTTTAATGTGTAAAGGAATGTCTCCGGAATATATTGATGCGAGCGCAGTGGCAGCGGATGGTTATACATTTACGTATTGGAGCATTTGCAGCTTCAGCTATTATACACTTTACTTAATTTATAAAAGTTTTTCTTCTCTTTATATATCTTGTTTTATTTGTTACAGGCACTTGATGAGACACCAAATATATATATTTTGTTTGGTCAAATTTTGGACGACCATGATACATTTTGCTACGGGTACACTACTGGTTTGAACGTAAGTTCAGCCCAACGTGGCGCAATTATGGTATAAGCTGTAATAGAAACTCAACCATTTTTACAATTATACTTTTATTGAGGCATTCAAAATTCAAAAGTCATTTATTCAAATTAGGCTGAGTGCCAGCACTTTTTGAACGTCAAAGTTCTACATAAAGACTGTCCCCCAAAACGCCCGCCCGTCACCACTTCCTAGTGTGATTCCATTATTTCTAGTGTCAGCCAGCATTATTAAAAACGGGCATCATTTAACTTTAACTTTTGTATTGTATCTGTTGAACTTAAATTCAGTGGTGGAAATTATAGCAAAACATGAACCCGGTACCTAGATGGAACGTAAGGGTTTTACAAATTAACTTTTAACTGCTTGTTCTTCGTTTCGACAAGGAATATTTTGACCATAACTACCACGTTCCTTTAGTGTATGTTGGAGGGATTCGGATGAAGCTTTTGCCAAATAATGGCTAAACGAAATGCTGATTAAATAATAAAGTGTTTTTTTAGGTTTATGTCCACCACCCAGCGGACTTGCCTCAAGTATCTTTATATACTCATTCACTGATGAACGATCAGGATTCGCTATTGGCACTTGGTTTTAACATAATGAATACTTCGGAGTCCTTGAGAAGCTATGATCCAGAAACGTTAGTAAGACATGTGAATCTATTAAATCAGTTTTTATTACGGTCCTTGAAGATTTAGTTGTTAAATTTAATAGCGACTTAACTCAAGACAGTTTCGAGAAACTTTAGCAGATAACTAATTTTTATGCATAGGTAAGCCAAGGAGAGTAAAACGTGCTTTATTCGTATATCTCTGGTCCTTGTTCGAATGTTTTTTGTCCAGCTGTGTAATATTTTTGCAGCGGGTTTTTTTTTCCATACGTCTATATTAATTGTCATCTCAACAGTAAACTCCTTTCTAGCCTCTTATATTTGTGATTTATATGATGCACCGAATGATTTTTGTATATAAAACTCAAGCAGCAAATTATTTAATAGACACGTTTCAGAGGTAAGTTGTGAATGTGATATTTCGTTAGTTATTTTATACCATTAAATAAATTTGAATGTTGCAGACGCCAATGTTATTTTCCTGAGGACAAACAATTGAAGTATTTCAAAATATACACTGCAAAAAACTGTAGAATGGAATGTCTGTCGAACTTTACTTATGATAACTGTAAATGTGTTCAATTCTATATGCCTCGTAAGTGAATGCGTTATTTCGAGTCTTTCGATGTCTGTGCAATTTATGGAACCACCACACTAATTCGTTTTAACTTTCCCGTGGCGTTTAAAAAAGCATTTCCTATTTACTTATGTATGTTACAGATAACACTAGCGACAGGATATGTACATTGAAACATCGCAGATGTGTGAAAAGGGCCCAAGGTAACGTAATCATTACAATTAACTGTGTTTCTTAGACTAACCCCCTTATTCATAAAAAAAAGTTTTAACCATTACTGAGGGAAGTAACTGCCAAGCAGAAGGAGACATAAACTGTGCCAGTGTGTGATGAACGTAGCTCAGATATGCAGTCTGTAAATTTTATCTATAATATCGTAATTAAAACAAAATACTCCCCGGGACCAATGATATTTTGAAATCCGACATTTGTGACTTGGATATTACACTTATATAACACAAAATTTGAACTGTTTATCACTAATTAACGAAATTAGAATACTATATCTTGTTTTAATAAATACTTAACTAACTATATTCACTAGAAATAAAAATAAAAATAAAAACTCCTAACCATTACTTAGTTAAAATACTGTTAAAAAGATTGTAAATTCAAATTCTCCATAGAAAATTTTGATTAAAGCGTCTGCTTATCAATATTTTAGTTATGTAACGGTTATAACGTTTTTATGAATAGGGCTGAAAGTCTTTAACTGCTATACAATAATGTTTCAGTAAGTCTGGCATACAGAGAATCTAATGAAGAAAGTACAGATCGATGCCGATGCCTGCCCGCATGCAACTCAATTGAATACGATGCCAGCGTACTAAGGAATCCAATTAATTTTGAACAAGCCATGAAAATTTTAGACAGCACACATGTTAGAAAAGCCAATTTTTCAAAGTAAGTTGCAAAGTTATTCCTTCATTACAAATTTGGTTGCTCAATTTTTTTAAAAATACCGTAAAATTTTAATGAAGTATTTGTAAACAATCCTATTTAATCACTCTATTTTATCACAATTATTTTAAAGGATAAATAGTAGCTAGTTTGACTACAGCTAGCAAAATGGAGTTTGCTAGCATTATTTGCTATGGTATAGTAGCTCAATTGACTAAAGTCATGTTTAGAAATTACTCGACTCCGTTTACGGACGAACATTCTGGTGCCAACCGTCGAGTCGGATAAACGTTCGTAATAAGTGCTCACTGTGTGTGAAACTATGATGTTTTGTGATTTTGTTGAACAATAAAATAAGAATTTAAATGTGACTTGTTATTTCTAAATCTGGTGTTAGTGAAAGATTTTGGGTATGATTACATAATATGTATGTTAACAAGTGTGTATGTTTCAGGACTAAGTTTGCAAGGCTGCAAATATTTTATA
>NDFZ01001504.1:0-14021 GCA_002192655.3 Mamestra configurata | reverse complement strand
ACTATCAGGCAGTTGCCCACTAGATACAACAACCGTCTGGTTCGGAGGATCCTCCCATTTTCAACGGAGGTGTGCGGGACTTTACACTCTGTTCCGCATACCTCTATAGTTACATAAGTTTAAAATCGTCCTCTTACCCATATTCATCAATCAAGGAACACACGGCTTTTTGAGTGTTGACTGAGTCTTCACTATTATCATAACAGTTCGATGTTGCCCACCGATGAGCATAGGCCTTTTTGCTATGCCAACCTCATCCTGTTTATTCTTTACCACTACATCAACTTGATTGAGGACGATGCCATCTAGTGTCTGCATACACTTTACCTGTAGTCAGACTGAAATCTATGTTATGTATTTATTTATATGTTTCTGTAGACATAGAGTTACGGACAGAATTTTATAGTCAGTTCAATAACAAAAACAGAGAGATTTGTAGTGTAATTTGATGTATTAGAATATCATGAAAGCTATGGCAGTAACATCCACTATTACGGAAAAGTTGATAGGCAACTTTTTATTTTGTGTTGCATTATAATTGTATACAGGTGCTCCCTCACCGTTCGCCTATAATGTAACATTTCAGATTCGATTTTACACATCCTACTAATATTATAACCGCGAAAGTTTGTAAGTATGGATGGATGGATGGATGGATGTTTGTTACTCTTTCACGTCAGAACGGCTGAACGGATCTAGATGAAATTTAGCAGAGAGGTAGATTATAGTCTGGAATAACAGATAGGATACTTTTAATCCCGGGAGTATAATAACGCGGGCGGAGCCGCGGACGGCAACTAGTTATATCATAAAGTTACACACTGAAATGTGCGGTTCTCTTCCCTCACCAATGTAATGCTCGAATCTCTTAAATTACAAGTTGCGCACTGTTATACTTGGTTTTCCTCTGCCACTGATGTAATGGTCGACTCTGTAACGTTACATTACAGGCGGATGCTCCAGTTGAGGGAGCACCTTTAGACGTTGCTGCTTTTGCCCCTCGCTCCCTCTTACAACTTACACTACATTGTTAACAAAGTTACGCGGTGTATTCATACCAGTTTACTGGCAACTTTTAACTGGCCAGATGTGGCTCAGCCTCTCGGGTATGAATCTGATTTGCTTGCAGATTAATACGAGAGGAAAAACTTTTTTTTATTTTACTACAGATGAATGTTCCCAGAGTTCTTATAGCTTGAAGAGGCTCGGATGCTCCCGAAGTTTTACATTTAGGGGAGATATTTTTGTTTTTAATTTAGTAATAAATCTAATTAAAATACTGTTACTTGTGCGCGTTACCTAATTCAAGATGGCGGTGCTTGAGAAAGTTCGGCTGTGTTTCGTGTAGGATTACGGGACTTTCTTGTCACATTTTGTGAGAAATAAGGCGACGTGCCTATTTAAATATTATTTGGTTTAGTTATTTCTTGATTGTTTGTGATTTTTTTCTATAATATGTGTCTATGTTTTGGCACGTCACATTGTAGCGTAGTGTCTGTTTTCCCGAATGGTCAGACAAAATATATAGAAATAGCTTCTACAAACTTATTTTCCACTGTAAAAGTCTGAAATGAATAACAGCTGCACGGGTCCATCTTCAAGGTTAAGCAACGCTTGCCGAGGTCGGGTTGTGGTTGGGTGACCATCTTAACATACCGAGACTCCTCCGTGCCTCGGAAAGCACGTTAAGCCGTTGGTCCCGGTTGGCATTTGTAAATCTTTGGCAGTCGTTACGGATTGCTAGAAGACAGGAAATCTGACACCAGTCTAGCCAATAAGTACCGTGTTACCCAGTTAATGGGTTGTGGAGGTCTGGAAGGCAGCCGCTCCATGTAAAACACAGGTATTCAGCTAAATCCGGTTTAACTGTCAAGCCGTTCTCAAGTTATAGTGTGACCAGGAGAACTAGACTTCATTTTTATATTTAAAGACTAGTAGTCCCGACAGACGTTGTCCTGTCCAAACGTTGGCTTTGTGTCTGACGAAAAATTATAGAAATCGATTGCAGCGCCACCTACCGGGTCCAATTGTGAATCTAAACCATTCTCGAATTCCCTTGAACACACACAAAAAATTTCATCAACATCGGTCTAGCCGTTTAGGAGGAGTTCAGTGACATACACACGTACACAAGAAATATGTAGATGTATCTATATATTAAGATAGATAGTATGGATGTATTATGCAGTTAAAATGCGAACCACCGTTTATTAACCACATTCCTCCAGTTACGTAAAAGTCTGTATGTTATTTATTTGTTGACTTTCCAGTGTCATGACCTTAATAGAGATAGAAGGCAAGCCAATAGGGTTACCGATAATGTTGACACGACGCTTGTGCCCGCCAATGAACGTCTATCCAACGTCCATTACTGAATAGGCCATTTTCAGACGGGCTTGTTTTCAACGTGTAGGCTTTTTATTTACTCTTAGGCACGTATAAACTCAAAATAATAATCTGAAACGATGATTGCCTCAGTTTTGTTTGTTACTGGTATATTAAATTACTACTTTTTAATTGTCGAAAAACGTCTTTAATTTATAAAAAAAACTACAATTTTATAAATGTTACTCACAGTATTATAGATTATAGGTACATCAGAATGACACATACGCTACAATTTAAAAAGAGGTGTGAGCACAGTAAAAAATATTAGCGTTAAATAATACTAATACTATAATAATAATACTAGTGGTCGCCCAGTGGTTGAAATTCGAACATATTTTTTAATTTATTTTTTAAGAATTATTAATTAAAACATTAGGTATTAGCTTTCTGCACTCCTTGTGCCAAATTTCATACTCCTCCATCCGCGTAATTTTCGTAAAAAGGGGTATCTTTTTAGGATGGAAAATCATCAAATTACTACGGAGTCATTTGATGATTTCCCATCCTTTCGCCCCGCCCAGAGGGGAAGGCTGATCTGGGCGGAGGGGAAGGCAGTGTCAGACTCTTACTGACTAAAAGCCATCCGTGTTCCTCCTAACGCTCTTTGCGTTTCAGGACTGCGGTGACTCTTTCGAACAAATTCCGGAACCCTGGCAAGCACTGGCCCTAACGGGCCAAAAAGGGGTACAAAGTTTTTACTTTGCGTAGATGACATATTTCACAATTCATTAAACGAGAAACAATTATATATATATATATATATATGTGAAGAAACCTCTTTACTTAACTTGAAAATTACAGCCTCTCATTATCATAATTAAATTTTAAATTATAAACGTACCCAAAACTTCTAAATATTCGCATAAACAAATCCATAATTCTAAGAGCAGATAAACATGATATTCAACAACTTTCGCGGGGTGATCCCTTAAAACTCTCCGGATCGGGATTCACGCGAGATCGCCCGGGTGTACAGAGGCGTCGATTCTATGAGCATACAACTTGGAGACGTAACGAGATGTGTGGGTGGTGACCATCAATTTGTGATATTAAAGATTATGGGAATATATGTGTCATTATTGTTACGAGCTTGGGGTTCGTGACAATAAAAACAGCCGATAAAATAACCAAAATGACACTTTAATTTAACAACACTAATTACAACTTCAAACTCACTAATTATAACACACAACTTCACCACTGATCACTTTATTCGCACTTGAAGATCGCTTCCGAAGTATTCGCTTGTATCGAAAATCCAATACTGACTCGGTCGCGGACTACGCACTCCTTATATAGGACAGTTAGTTCTAGAAACTTCTATTCTCGAAACATCTGGAATGTACTCGTAACTACCGCTACCGACTGACCAGATATCGAGAAGTGTAGAATGTTCTGGCAAAGAACTGTCTAGAAGGTACTTGACTCTACTAGTTCTGCTACTCGATACTAGATGGCACTAGTAGTAACTTAATGTACCCGACATTAATTCTGGCGCGTAACATTATCATCAGCCGAATAGATTTGGCCATTTCATGACGTGGCCAGCCCTCATTGTTGTCGTAACCAAATCGGCTGGCTAAGAAGGTTGTATAATTTTTTCGGGATCATATTTATCTCCATAGAACACAATTTATTGGTTGTTGCATCTTTGTGGCGCATAATCACATCGAACCTTTATGGAAAGACAACAGGCTTATGTCAAAGCCAACTATAAAATTGACAAACACTGAGTGGAAGCTCTAATGCTAGGCAAAACAAATGATTCTTTAGTAAGCCGTCGAGCCGAGTTGAGATATCGGTGGGAATCGAATCTAAAATAATGCAATCCCCCTCAGATTAAAACAATTTTTAGTTTTTCGTGAAATCAGCAAACGGTTAGTCGACGCTTCACATGACCAGAGGGCTGGCCTTTTCTTTGGCCAACGAATCAGTATTGCCATTCAACGTGGCAATGCGGCCAGTGTTCTGGACACTTTTCCCGTTGACAGCGATGTGGACGAATTTATCGATGCCCTGTGAATTCTTCCCCTCCCCTTTTTACTCCGCTAGTATATTTTCTACTCGCTTGTATATAGTATCTATAAGTTTTTATGTATTTGAATAATTGAATGTAGTTTAATGAATATTGTCATTTTTAGAAACATAGTCGGCATGTTTATAAAATTTGAAACTTCAGAATGCTCACCACGAACTGAACACTTTAGAACACAAACACAAACTGATGTTATCAGCTCACCTTCTAAAATACAGCATCATTTACCATAAACTTTTACGCGAAAAATAAACCTTTTAAATATTCCTCACGTCAATATTTTAAAAACTGTGTAAAAGAACAGTTCCCGTCAGTTTGCTCTAATTAAACATCACCAGGTCTTGTTTTTCGTACCAGACGTCTTTGACTAATTTTAAGAGAAAACACTAATGAAGAAGCAGAAATTTTGCTACTTTACAAATATCAGTTTTAAAAGCTGAAAAATTATTTAAACTGAACTGCGAGGCGAAGATGGTTTTGTTTATGTTCATTAACGGCCTGTCCCAATAACGTATCTACCTTTGATCAACTGTTAAATTAGNAATATCAGTTTTAAAAGCTGAAAAATTATTTAAACTGAACTGCGAGGCGAAGATGGTTTTGTTTACGTTCATTAACGGCCTGTCCCAATAACGTATCTACCTTTGATCAACTGTTAAATTAGCTTTTTTTTTAAGGATGGGATATCATCAAATGCCTTCTTCCGCTCTGGGTGGAGCGGAAGGGCGTGTCAGACTCTTACTGACTAAAACCCATCCGTGTTCCTTCTAAAGCCCTTTGCGTTCCAGGGCCGCGATGACTCTTTGGAATAAATTCCGCAACCCTGGCAGGGACTGTTAAATAAGCTACCAATAGTAGCTGAAACGTTATGTCTGCCTTACAAACATGACGTTTCAGCTACTGTTGGTAGCAAATTTGACAATTGGTTAAAGGTAGAACGTTATAGATAGATATGTCTGGAAGGACATGGGGGAGCCCTTTGCCCAGCAGTGGGACACAATAGGCTAAGAAAAAAAAAGGTATGTTATTGAAACCGGCAGTTAATCAACAAGAAAATGGGCTGGGCTTANAGATAGATATGTCTGGAAGGACATGGGGGAGCCCTTTGCCCAGCAGTGGGACACAATAGGCTAAGGAAAAAAAAAGGTATGTTATTGAAACCAGCAATTAATCAACAAGAAAATGGGCTGGGCTTTTCTTCGGCCAAAGAATCAGCATTGCCATTCAACGCGGCAATGCTGCCAGTGTTCTGGGCACTTTTGCCATTGACAGCGATGTTGACGAATTTTTTGATGCCCAATAATTTATTTTATTTTAAACGCGTTTGTAGNCAGTTAATCAACAAGAAAATGGGCTGGGCTTTTCTTCGGCCAAAGAATCAGCATTGCCATTCAACGCGGCAATGCTGCCAGTGTTCTGGGCACTTTTGCCATTGACAATTTATTTTGTTTTAAACGCGTTTGTACATAATTTCGCGATTATTAGTCTAGTTGTTTAAATATTTAATTGTTACTTGTACAAATTATAGTTTGTTAAATGTAAATAAACATAGTTTTCGAAAATTAATAAACAAGAAAATTTATTAATATGATTTTTTCTGAAGCTCAATCACTATTGACTGGTAAAATAAAGTACAGAATTGAACAGTTAAAAATTATTAAATTAAAAAAATTGGTATCAATAGTGATTTTTTATCAAATCAAAGTGGTTTTGTCTGGTGGCATCGTTAAAGAGTGTCGGAAGCCAGAAAATGTGTCACCAATCTGCCAAGAAGCATCGTGTTACCCAGTTAATGGTTGTGGAGATCTGGTTGGCGGCTGCTCCACGTAAAATACTGGTATTCAGCTGAATCCGGTTTGACTGGAAGCCGACCCCAATGAGAACCTTTTCTTAACAATGTATATTAGGCAGATGATGATTTATATAATAAATGGAGGAGGTTCTCAATTCGACTGTGTGTTTTTGTAACTAGTTTTTGCGACTTCATACGCGCATATCTCGTTTTTTTTCTGTTCCCGTATAGCCTTCCTCACGATCGTGAATGTGGCTATCATTTACAACGAGAATTTTCCAAATCCGACTATATAAAATAGTTTCAGAGATAAGCGCGTTCAAACAAACGAACTCTTCAGCTTATATTAGTATAAAGATTAGGTTGTAAATAACACTTTTGCACATCAATAGTTTTTGGTTTTCATTTATAATATCACGGGATCACATGTTCACCTTATTGCTACTGTAACGGGCATGGCTAAAACCAAAATTAACTACCTTTTAAAACACTATTAGGAATCACAACGAATTAAAAATTACACCTCAGCTACCCAATTCAACTCAAAAGCAATTTGTAAACGTACTAGTAATCGCTAAACCAAATCCTGAGGCGTAGGCGGTTTGAAACCTAGCTCAAGATATATGAACTAAACTGAAAGGTACTTTATGACTTGCCCGAAGCGAGTGCCAACAGTACCCAGTGCCATGACGTATGTTACAAGCTAGGTTTTGCTTCAGTTCACTCCATAATTTTAGGTAAACTGACTTCGGAATTATCGTTATGGATGTATAGATGTCTTAATGGCTAATTCTTAAATTCATCTCGGACAGACAACGTACAGTTTAAACTGCAGGGAATCGGAGACTGTCATTTTTTGAAGTATTTCTTATATAACCACAAAGAAACGATTTTTTAGAAATATATCCACTCAAAGGTCGGTCAAATAGGGGACAAAAGTTGGTATGGAAGTTTTTGTTGTAAACGTTAAATGGTTTTAGAAACTCATTCACTCATAACTCCTTATAACTTCTAAGGATTCTGAGTGAATGAGTTTCTACGGATTGTCGATGGCAAATTCAAAAACACGAATTGTACTTTGATAAACGTCAACATTAATTCAGCCCATCAATTCACAGATATAAAATAAAACTATATGAAACCAAATAATTAAAAAAAATGAATATACATTCATACCTTTAAACAAGCAATTCTTGTTTATATGTATATATATAATCTGAATCTCGGAAACGGCTCCAATGATTTTCATAAAATTTAGTACGCAGGGGGTTTCGGGGGCGATACATCGATCTAGATAGGTTTCATTTTCGGTAATCAAGGTACTATACATAATACAAGTAAACCCGTCCAGTGATTTAATATTAAACAACAAGGGTTAAAAACGTTTAGAATTTCATCGAAAATCGTCTTAGATTTCAACATAATAAGATTGGGTAATAACGTAATACCCACACAACTAATAAGTGTTCCTCACTGTACCCTCTTCAGGAAAGGGTACAAGGATACAGTTTCAGGGTCACAGGCTTCTTAGAGGATTGAGGTATGTTACTGCCCCATTTTGGTAATTCTGGTGGATGTCAAGTCAAATCAGTGTCATGGAAATTGGCTTAGGACCATCAGTGTCCTCGGGTTCCTGATACTTGTCCATCACATGAAGATTTTTATCTAATACTTTTAAACGAGAAATTCTTGTATATATATAATCTGAATCTAGGAAACGGCTCCAACGATTTTCATGAAATTTAGTATGCAGGGGGTTTCAGGGGCGATAAATCGATCTAGCTAGGTTTCATTTTTAGAAAACGTTTACCATAAAAAAACGAGCAACGTTCGGTCATCCAGGTACTTTTATTTATTTAAGGGAAAACAAACAGTAGCACAATAAGAAATAGTCATGAAATCTTAAATATTTCATTTTAAAATCATTACCCTACCCACTACGTTCTCCACAGATTACAATAAATATTTTTTTAAACTAGCTGGTGACACAGACATAATACTTATACAACTGTCGTTGTCCTAGTGTACATTATTAAAAATAACCTACGTTATATGATCCTTTAGAGAAGGATATGGAAGCTTCAAGGCTTTTGTACTAAATTATTGAACGAACAGCTTGAAATCTACGCAAATAAATTGAATTAATGTCAAGATTTAAAGTTGATTGTTGATTGTTGTTACTTTTAAATCATAATCCTATAGGTTTTGAAAACCTATTTATTAACTGTATTTTTTTCAAAATGTTAGGCTCAGTAGTTTAAAAATAATCAAACATACTTTTGATGCCCTAACGACGAGTTCTTTGATTTGATATGTTACACAGTATAATTGTAAAAAATTGTTTTCAATGTTTCTAATTTTCCCCCCAAAAGTGACCCTATTTTCAAAATGTATTTATTTTCATTAAGTAAGCATCCTTGTTTGGGTCATAGAAGGTTATTTTTGTATTAAATTTCAACTGAATCGGTCCAGTAGATTCGGGGAAAATTTACTGTGACACACGAACAGACAGACGGACAGACAGACAACCGAGTGATCCTATAAGGGATCCATTTTTCCATACAGAGGTTAAGAACCCTAAAAACTGTCCCTGAAAAATCTAACATCATAGTCACAAGACCCGAAGAAGCTAGTGGCACATCCTCAGAAGTGCGTTCCGAATCTTCATACATAAAACATGCGACGCTGCGAGCCCAATAATATCGTGTATTGCTTGACAGAAGCGCTGTTTTGCCAGAAATTATGATAAACAGTACCTTTCGAACGGACCCACGGCATACATTATAGGCTTTGTTGTGACGTTGTTTTCAGAGGTAGAAGTAAATAAAGTAGTTGATAAGTGAACGAGTTTTTCAGTTACACTAAAGGCTGATAACACTCACCCCTATTTTTAAAAAACACTACGTTCAATTTTACCCCTTTACCCCAATTACCACAATTCTCTTTTTCACAATATTATTGATAAGCTCGCGTTTGGCCAGTATCAAATCTTTTTTTTTTTTGAGATTGGATATAGATGACAGAAACAAAGTCGACGATGGAGCGAGCTTTTGGTAGGCGTATGAGGGCCCGAAGCCAATTCGAAGAGGTTCCGTTAGACATTTCAAATGGAATGGGGCACCAGCCGACGATTATCCCTGTATGCACTGAAAAGTATACCCAAGGTTCTTCTGGGTAAGCTCACTCCATCGTCGACTTTGTCTCTGTCAACTCAGACCTAGACTAGAGTCAAGAGTAAACCAAACTCAAATAAAAAAATAGGACAATCCCCGGTTGATGCTGATCTGATGGTTACTTGATGAAGATGATGTAATCCACGATGGAGTATATACGCTTGCCTTGAAGTGTATTATACGTATTTGCTCTTCAAGGCCCTCCGGTTGTAATTACCAGGAAACGCAAGCTTTGCACTCCTTAGCCGTCATTGTACAATCATAAATATATAAATAAACTCTTCCGTTACTGAGTGACTGACAGACAACGCACAGCCGAAACTATAGGTCGTAGAAAGCTGAATAGTAAGTTCTTTGGAGAGTGTAGGGCAGCACAGCAAGAGAGGATTTCCCGAAATTCTTACGGGAACGGGAAAAACAGGATATGCGCGTACGAAGTCGCGGGCAAAAGCCAGTAGATTATATATGACAAACTAACTGATTCCAAAAGTTAATACTGATTTCTTGGTTTTTTCAACGTTATCTCCTAAAGTTATCCTAAGAAAATGTACAGCCACAGTAATCTTATAAACACTACCATCCAACATTTACCAAATACGTCGGAGATCCACACAAACAAATTACAAACGATATCTACATCGGCCAATTGAAGTTTCACAACGCATACATTAAAACGGAACGAAATTACGCGAATATCTCAAGATCCCAGATTATGTCGTCGCGAACACTGAAGCATTGGGACCGGAGCCCCCGAGCCGTAGGGCTCCGTCTGAAAGATAAATTATCCTTAAGGACGATTTAACCTACTGCGGGAGTGAGCACAATATTTATTGCTTTGGAAAGAATCGCTAGGTTTTTTCGAATTGGTCATGGGCTTTTTATGGGATAAAGGAACGGGTGGTAGAAATTAAAGCAATAGATTTAAGGAAACAATGTCTAAAGATAACTAAACTAATCGTACTGTCACCAAAAGCAATTTATTCTATGATTTGTGTTAGTTTCAGTTCTTTTTTTTTAATTTAATATGGGTTTGCTCTTGACTCTAGTCTAGGTCATAGATGACAGAGACAAAGTCGACGATGGAGCGAGCTTACCCAGAAGAAGCCTGTTCACTCTAATTTTGAAGAGATTAGGGTCGTATGCGTTCGGAAACACAGACGCAGGCAGAGAGTTCCACTCCTTTGCTGTGCGCATTATAAAAGACGTTTGGAAACGTTTAGTGCGAATTGGTGGAATAGCAACAAGGTAGGGATGGTAACTTGCAGTGCGTCTAGATGTCCGATGGTAGAAGGGGGCCGGTGGGATGAGATCGTGGAGTTCCTGGACACTCTCCCCGAAGTACAATCTGTAGAAGACCGACAAGCAGGCAACCTTGCGGCGATGAGCCAAGCTGTGAAGCTTGGCATCCACCAGTCTTACGTCGCCAATGAGCCTTTTAGNTGGCTGATCTTTGCGTTATGCTCGTGAACGGGTGCTGCTTGTGGTGAAAGGTCGTCTTGTTAGCCATGGATTTTACTATTGTTATAACGATTATATGCTTAATGTTTAATTTTGATGGCCCTGGTTTATCACTTGTGGCGTCGAGTCACAGATCTTTTTATTAAATTCTACCCTCTGTACGTGTAAGCGGGCACACCCTTCATGTCTGGAGGCTTATTTAGTTTGATTTGATATTGTTTTTATGCTTGAGTTTGTCTGTTTATGCTGGCATAATGGAGTGTGCTAGCTTACAAGTAGCGAATTATTAAGTTTTATGTTTTTACGTGTTACCTTTGTTGTATTGTTTTCTTTGTAAGAATACTGACTACTTACATACCTTTGTATAAGTGATAGTTCTTATAACTCAACAGACAGATGTGTTGCTGGGGAGTTTGTTGCGCCACTTCTTCTTCCCAGCTAAAACACTAGGAAGTGGTGACGGGCGGGCGTTTTGGGGGACTGTCTTTATGTAGAACTTTGACGTTCAAAAAGTGCTGGCACTCAGCCTAATTTGAATGAATGACTTTTGACTTGACTTTGACTTTGACTATGAGGTGTGATGGTAGCCATGCGAGCATCTCCGTAATTTATGAATTCCTAGTACCGTAGTTTAACTACTGTTTTGATTGTTAGGGCCAAGCACAAATATTTCGAATTTAAAACAACTACAACCCCATAGTGTTTTGGTTTAAATTTATGCGACATACTACTATACTCTATCCGTTTAGGTAGTTAACTAAAGGTAAACAATCTTGATGTGTCTTTTTACACAAATTCATATTAAACAAATAAACTACTTTTCAAACTTATGGTTCAATTGATTTAGTATTCGTTACTGTTGTATTTACTTTGGTTTTTACTTGCATTTTATTTTTAAACTGAGTTTTTAAGTAAAAAGTTACATCAAGATTGTTTACCTTTAGTTAACTACCTAAACGGATAGAGTATACTATTTTATGCGATATACTATTTGCAACATACAAAAATATTAATATAGTAATTACGTGCGAAACGAGTATCATAATTATAGTGAACTAGCTTTCGCCCGCGACTTTGTACACGCATATCCCGTTTTTTCCGTTCCCGTAGGAATTTCGGGAATAATCATTCATCTTCTAAAACTTCCTCATGAATAACCCCATCCATTGGTGAAAACCGCATAAAAATCGCTACAGTAGTTTCTGAGTTTATCGCGAACAGACAGACAGACGTGGCGGAGGACTTTGTTTTATAATATGTAGTGATTTTACGTTACGTCACTATACGTCAAAAACATTCCTTCATGGTTGGTTTGTCTAATGTTAACAATAATGTGTATGTGAAACATTATTATTAAAAGAGGAAAATTATATATAAAGCGGTACTGTAGGATTACTTGGTTTTGGCAATGAACTAATGGCCAGTTATTTAACCTAATACTCCAAATGATTGGCCTGTTAGTCTGTGGTTAGTGGCCCTGACTGCTTAGCCGGAGGTCATGGGTTCGATTCCCACCCAGGACAAATCTTTGTGTGATGAGCATGATCATTTGTTCTGTGTCTGGGTATAATTTGTCTATAATATGTATGTATTTAGAAATATATAAGCATGTTTATCAGTTGTCTGGTTGCCATAGTACAGGCTCTGCCTAGTTTGGGATCGGATGACCGTGTGTGAGTTATCCCAGGATACCTATATTATATTATTAATTCGTTTATTTATGTTTTTAAACTTAATTTTTACATTTCTAAAAAAATTATAAAACAAAAAAAAACATTTCAAAATATAAAATATAGTAGCCCACGGGTATCGGGAACAAGGTCCAAGCTACCGGCGTTCAGGGCTCCAGAGAGAGGAACCTCCTAACAATGCGAGCCGTGTCCAGAAGTACTGCTTTCTGAATCAAGCCCTTCATCCAACTGCCTAACGAGAGCTTCCTGAGGTGTTGGTCGAGGCTCGTGGCTATTAAGCCGTTGGCTGACACGACTATCGGTACAATGATTGCCGAGTTCACATCCCACATATCAACAACCTCGCGAGCCAAGTCAAGATATTTGATTTGTTTATCTTTCTCGGCTTTTACTTTCTTTATATTATTATTATTAAATGTCTACCAACATCTTAAACGTTATTCCGCGATAATGTACTAGGGGTTCAGTACATTATTATGTTCCTAAATAGCTCGCCACAAGTTAAGAAAGGCCTACTTATTCTTTATTTTACTTCCACTCCTAGATAAGCATGACTCGGCTTGATTTAAAATTCCGAGTGTGTTTCGAAGGCGGTTAGGATAAATCCTCATTTTGAAGACTTGGGCAAACCCCTAAGTACGGGATATTTTTATAGCTTAGGTTTAGGTTGCCGACGATGTCTAGAAAACTTAGTGGCGTCGTAAATAACAGTGTGTTTTACATAATATGTGTAACTATGTGATGTATTACCGGCTGCCGTCGGCTTCGCCCGCATTGATTCGGAAATTATTTGAAGGGTACATACTCTCGTGCAGAAAAGTGTCCTATTCCAGGACGTGGTCTATTGATGTGCAGTTGCGGAATTTGTTCGAAAGAGTCACCGCGGCCCTGGCACGCAAAGGGCATTAGGAGGATCACTGATGGGTTTTCGACAGTAAGAGTCTGGCACTCCCTCCCGCCCCCCGAAGGACCGAAGAAGTCATTTGATGATTTCCCATTGTGCCAAGTTTCACTCAAATCTGTGTAGAGATAATAAACAGACAGACAGATAGACAGTTACTTGCTTATTTATATGAATTACTGGCTTATGCCCGCAGCTTTTCTCGCATTGAAATAGCCTATGACTGACTCCGGAGCCCCATCTCTGTAGGTACCTACATTCGATTAAGAGAGTTAGGATTAAAAGTGTAATAAACTAACTCACTTATGTTTTTAAAATATATATCATAGGATCATATGATAGGCATGGCCACGGTAGGCGCGGGCCTGCGGAAGGCGAGCGTTGGGTGGCTCGCTGTCCGATCACCACCAGGNGGTGGCTCGCTGTCCGATCACCAACAGGCCCGGGTCGATGGCGCGTTGTGTTTCACGCGCGCCTCAAAGAGATGTCAACATAGAAGACGGGGCCCCGCTATTGGCCTGCAGGGTTGCGGAATTTGTTCGAAAGAGTCACCGCGGCCCCGGAACGCAAAGGGCTTTAGAAG
>NDFZ01001503.1:3016-14017 GCA_002192655.3 Mamestra configurata | reverse complement strand
CAAAATTTGATAGTCTATGATCTCGCGAAGTCATTCCGAGAAATTGTGGATTATAATAAAATGGCGACCAATTAGAGCAGAAGTCTATAATTTATCTGTTTTCGTGTGAAAGAAACAAAGACCAATGAGAAGCCAAGTTTCCAATTTAACTATCACATCAAAACAGACAAATTATAGACCAAACAGCTGATTGGTCGCCAGTTTAAGTCAAGAAATAGAAAATATATCATCCAAGTAAACGAAATTGCGTGTATTGCTTTCCTGTGACTTTCCAGTGGTGTTGTTAGGTCCACACCTAATTTTACACTTTTTTACAAAAAAATACAACCGACTTCCAAATAAAAAAAAACAAAGTATTAAGTTAAAATACGAAGAAACAACCAAAAACACCGACTTCCGAAATTAAAGTTATTTTATACTTTGTACTTAGTGTTTTTTAGACCTTATTTTCTCTGTACTGATGTAAAACGTAACATTTTATTTAAATATCATATTATTCGTATGTTGGGCTTGTTTCCAAGTCTAAGCGGACCAGCTGAATAAGAGCTAGTGAATTATATTTGCTTTAACTGTTTATTTTTATTATACTCCCAGATAAACACCATCAAGAACTCCTCCCACTCAGTGGTAACCCTCAACTGGAACAGCCTCATCACGAACCTGAAGTCGCTGTACGTGAAGCTGGACAGAGACTACACGTACCTCTTCCAGTTCAGCAGCTACAACATGGATGAAGGCACCAAGACGAGGCTAGACTCCTTGTTTAGTGAGGCCAAGGAGTTCTGGTTCGGACTCAAGAATATGGAGAGGAGTCTTAGGTTGAGGTATGTATAGATATTGCAGGATGCTGTGAGAATAGATCTTTTGTCATTAAAAAACTGTTTCTGGTGTGGTTTCTTCGTTTTTTGACACCGACTTCCAAAATTAAAATTATTTTGCATTGTGTAGTGGTTTTTATTTGGAAGTCTGTTGTATTTTTTGTAATGTTTTTTTGTATTTTTTTCACTTTTTAATATTTCACTCTACATTTCAAACATTCCAACCAGTCCATTTCAATTTCATTGTCTATCTCCGAAGTTCTTCATCATATTCGTTACGAAATTTAAATGTGACCATTTAAATATCTTAATGCGTATGCCTAAAAAAGTATCCCAAATCGATACCAGAAGTATCAATTGACGTAAGGGACATTTACCCTTAAAGTCAAATTGCTCCTACGACAATTAACGTAAGGTTTATTTACACAAAATGCCAAAATGTCCCTTGCGTCAATTGATATTTCTAGTATCGAAATGTTCAGTTGAAAATTTATCGACAGTTTACAATCTCTCAAGATATTTTATATTCTTATGTAGTTTGCCATTTACTGGTGACATATATATCTGAGTTATGCCCGAAAATACATTTATATATATAAACATCAGAATTTATAACCTCCTCCTTTTTGAAGTCGGTTAAAAACACACTAAAAAGTGTTGCTTTTACCACAATGCACCTGAAAATTAAAGAATTAGACTTAAAACTTAGTTGCGCGCCATGTACCTACTATTCGAAATTAGTTCTGTGTTTAACACCAACAACTGCCCGACACAATATATATGATAGAGCCACAGGATGTCACTTATTTTCTCAGTAACAAAATGTGTGGGATATAAGTGTTTGTAAGGAGTAGTCGCCGCCAGGGTTGCGGAATTTGTACGAAAGAGTCACAGCGGCCCTGGAACGCAAAGAAGGAACACGNAAAAAAAAAAAAAAAAAAAGGAGTAGTCGCCGGCCAGCATGGGCTGACGTCCAATTTACAGGTGCTAAAGTTACGTAAACCAATACTCAATGTTCAAGGTATGTACCTTTACAGTAGTCACTTATTAACACTACCCTATCTATCCCACATCTTTTGTCACAAGAAAAATAAGTACTTTTTGTCTATGCTCTAGGATCATGTTCTCTGAAATTAGGTATATTATGACTTGGTACAATATATATCGCACACCTAGATCTAAAGTTAACTAACTCGAAAATTTAGTTTTTTTTAATTATGCACTCCATCGAATTCCTTATCATAATACCTACCCACAAATAAAACAGATTTAAACATATCTTCGCTACTCGGCGCTTGATGGTTAAATTCACCAACACGGTCAAAATTTAAAATAATAAAACAAATATGCATACGTTGTCAAGCAACAGGGAAATAACTACAAAGATCAAATTTTCAGCTCCAAAACATCATTAAAACACAAGATTCCTACAATATCTTTCTTCTAGCTTCATAAAAGCATAAAACTATACAGAAAACTCGTGCAGTGTCAGAAAAGTCTCAAACTGATTCCTGTGTCCGTACAGGAATCAGTTTGAGACTTTTCTGAAAAAAAATGTTTTTTTGAGTTAACCCTGTTTAGATCTAGGTGTGCGATATGTACCTACATAACACATAACTATGTGGTTCCCCTTAGCAGAAAATGTTACATAACATTATTGACATAATTTGACGCTAATGATATCTTTAGATCCGGCTGCCTCAAAGGGGTCAAAAGACAGCCATTTAACAGATTGGACAAGTGATGGAATAATAAGCGTATCTTAATTAATCAATACCTTCTTGAACTATACCTTAATGACGAGAGTAATTATAAGCAAAATAACAAATATATATCTATACAGGGATATCCCCAATGTGACAATTTAAATTGACGACACGTATGACGTACCTACGTGTAGCTGAATCATTGCGCCATACGTATCGTCAACGACACGTATGGCGCAATGGTTGAGCGATTGACTGCAGCGCAGTGTGTTGCAGGTTCGATTCCCGCTCGGAACAAATATTTGTATGGCCTACAGATAGTTGTTCCGGGTCTGGCTGTTTGTGTATGTGAGTTTATGTTTGTAAACGCACCCACGATACAGGACAAAATCCTAGTGCGGGGCAAAGTTAAAAAAAATAATTAAAGGGAAGTTGATCTAAGCAACACTTCCATTTCAGCGTAAAACTGGCTTTCCGTTTCCTGGATATCTTGGACCACGGGCTGTTCGACGTGAGTGGAGAGTTCTGGCTGAAGATGAAGTACACCATCGCAACCACGGCCGGACCCGTCAGTGTCTTCGATGAAACTCTCAAATTAGTTGCAGGTACCTACCTATTGTGTTTCGAGAATTTAGGTGACATACGATGATCCCTTCAGGGCCTAATTGCGCCGAAAACTGCAGCCCTACTGTGACGTGCTGTTGCCATCCAACTCCGATGATGTAAACGGGATAGTGCTATTCGCTATGTATAGCTCCGTCTCCCTTTTAGAGCGGAATCATGATCGTTTTAAGACTTCATAGTAGGGCCCCTGAACAAAAAGTCAGTTGCTTACACGGCGTCAAATAAGAAATATGTCATACATAATCCATTACTAATACGGGCCCGTATTAGCGACTGACTGATAATGAGCTAATAAGATAACTCCAGCTGGTGCAAGCGGGCTTAAATGGGTTAGTTCAGAAGATGAATAACTACAAACTGCTTCGTAGATCGTAGAGGTATCTGCAGTGGCTGCTGCGATCGTGAGGTCTGGGATTCGGTATCTAATTTAGGCCGAAAGTAATTGGAATTTCTTAGGTACGAGACGGGCAGTATAGTTTTAAACGCGTCTAAACTCTACCAGGCTTTTATCGCCTTTGGCAAATTCTTTGTAAAATATACGTGATTGTATGTTGATTTATTTTGATAATTGATTTGAAGGAGCTCGTGCCTAAGGAATAACAGCCGTATGAATCGATCAAGGTTAAGCAACGCTTGCCAAGGTTGGTCTGTGGATGGGTGACCATCTTAACATACCGAGTTTCCTCCGTGCCTCGGAAAGCACGTTTAAGCCGTTAGTCCCGGCTCCCATTTGTAGATCTTTGGCAGTCGTTACGGATTGTCAGAAGCCCGTTAATCTGACTCCAGTCTTGCCAATAACTACCGTGTTTTCCAGTTAATGGGTTGTGGAGGTCTGGTAGGCAGCCGCTCCACGTAAAATACAGGTATTCAGCTGAATCCAGTTTGACTGGAAAACGACCCCAATGTAGTTGGGAAAAGGCTAGGCAGATGATGTATATATTGATTTGTAATTCATTTTTATTAGATAATTCATGTACAAAGGCAGCCTTAACTTAAAGTTTCAATTGTATCAATAGCCTTACTTGCATTCTGGCGACACCTGATACTAATTTATAGGGAGAGCCATTTGCCAAATCACAGAATTGGACTACGCAGCTTGATAATAATGAGGATCTCCCTCCATCATAGCTTTGTCTTAACAGCAGTGTAAAGAACCTTATCTAACAACGGCACGGTCTAGCAAGCGAAAGGGCGTGTCAGACTCTTACTGACTAAAACCCATCCGTGTTCCTTCGAAAGCCCTTTGCGTTCCAGGGCCGCGGTGACTCTTTCGAACAAATTCCGCAACCCTGGCAGCGTTTTAGCAGCAGTCTAATGAACCTTATCTCACTTTCAGCGTTATTGACCAACGGCACGGTCTCTAGCAACCTGCCCGCCACCACCGTGAGGGCAGCCAGTAGCATCATCCCCAACATACCGCAGCTGACGGTGGATGCTGTGGACATCATCCTGCGAGATGAAACCGAGGCAAGTAGTTTTGACTCAGGATGTGTTGACAAATTGTGTCGCACGGAACAAATATTTGTATGGCCTACAGATAGTTGTTCCGGGTTTGGCTGTTTGTGTATGTGAGATTGAATGTTTGTAAACGCACCCACGATACAGGAGAAATTCCTAGTGTGGGGAGACGTTTTAAAAAAAAAACTTTAAAGGAACAGAAAATGCTTTCGTAAAAACAATTTGTAAGGAACTTCTTGTATTAATATAATATAATTCTTTGGTCAAAGAATAAGCATTGCCATACAGCACAATGGGTACACTTCCAGTCGACAGCGATGCGGATGAATTTTTTAACGCCATATTTTAGGGTTAATTTAGTTAGGAGTTTTTCTTTTTATTTCTAGAACAGTTGTAAATATTTATGTAAATAAAATATCTTTGATGGAAAATAAAGGGCATGCAAAAGTGGCTGACTAAGTACAATAGCCCACTTTTCGCTCTAACGATCTTGATATTAGTCCGAAGGCTGGGCCATTGTTCTTAAATTAAATTAAATTCTTTCATTTCATATTAAGAATGTTCATAATTGTTAGTAAAAAAGGTTTTAAAACTATGTTAGTGAATACTAAAACGAAATCAAATTATGATTCATATTCAAAATTCAAAATAGGTAATGAAATCACACATGTCCAAAAGTCATCAATCATGCTCGACGCTTGTTCCAGAAGGGGTAATGTTTTTACTGACTAATAACTCATTATCTCCTTACATTTTCAGGTGGAACCAATAATCTTCCTCCTGAACTCCACCCCGTGGCCATGCTCTGCCACCAGCATGTCAGAACTGCTCCAACTGAACCCCGCCTCCAAGGATGCCGTGAGAGGGATAGAAACCATACTGTGTCTGAACAAGGAGTTTATTGGAGAATGGGTCGAGTACCTGGCGGCTAAAAATAATTCTGTTAATGTTAGTTACTTCTTTGATGTATTATTTTTACATACCAACAGACTGACAGAGTTAATTTCGCGATTAGAATATTAGTATCAAAAATAGTAAGGATTAGTAGCTAGCTCACCTGATTCAATGCAATCGTTAATGGTCAATGCCACGTAAAAACATCTAAAATCCCAGAGGTGAAGCAGGCGCGTTCTCATTCTAAAGACAAAGTTAAAATTAAATGACAAAGATAAGCCTCAAGACCAATAATATTCAAAATGGGCCTTCAAATTCAAAATTGAACGTCACTTGGAAAATGGTAACAGAACACTTGCGTGAAAGAGATTTCCGTGAAAGAACTTGCGTTAATCCACTTCCGCGAAATGACACTTGTACGAATGGACACGTGAAATGCATTTGCGCGAAATATGCTGCTTGACAGTTGAAATATAGTAACAGGACAATTGCGCGAAAGACATTGGTCTCTCTTGTGCTGCATAAAACGGTCATTTTTTTTATAATGACTAAACTTCACGTTGACATTCCAGATCCCCACAACGTGGAACACCACCAACTACCAGCCGCATCTCTTCCTCAAGTTCTCTTCCATGTTCGACTCTCTGGTGGAAGATATCCTCATCACAAAGAACACCGTGCAGACCGTGTTCAATGACACGGCTGATGGACGGCTGGGTTTCAAGGAGGCTTGGAACTATGCGGTGAACGCACTTAATACTACGGATAGGGATGTAGTGCTGAGGTATGTATGACAAAAACCACCTTCCTTTTTTTAAAGTCGGTTAAAAATAATTCAACTGAGTTTTTGCTACAAAAATTCTCAATCTACCAATCAATACTTTTTCTGACTTGAGTTAAGAACAGCAAAGAGCAAGAGAAGCAAGACATTTTTGAGATCTGAAAAAGCAATTCCATTCCGTAATGCGCGTAATGTGTGACTTACCAATTCACCACAATGACCCAAACTCAAACTCGACCACAATGGTTGAACAAAATTTGAAAAATTGGGTCAAACGACAGGAAAAAAAGAGAAGACTGGATTTATGTCCTCAGTAGAAGTTTTATGTTTCTTAAATCACAATTCGAACATTTGTTGGCTGAGACAAAATTGATATTTAGTAATTTTAAGCACTTGCCGCTAGATAGCAAACATAAAAAGCACCATATTTATTCAATTCTCAGCTTCCGACTTTTTCTTCCTCAGGAAACTCTTCACCAAGATGGACACAGTCTTCAATTCCATGAACGACTCGTCGATCCCCAGCGACGTGCCGATGAGCAACCTCTGGGAAAGATACTCCAAGTGCATCAAATCCATGGAAGCTGACTGCAGCCTCCTCGGACGGAAGGCCTGGAGGACATTCTTCGGATCCCTGTCGATCATCCTGGAGAATGTGGCCACTGACTTGTTGACCTATTTTACAGAAGTTAATGGTAACGTTTTCTTTGCCTTTTGTTATTATTCTCTTCCAGATTTTGCCCGTGGCTCCGCTCGCTTATAACCGTCTCCATCTGTCATGTCTGTACCAAAATTCATCAAAATCAGTTCTGAGTTTTAGCCTTGAAAGCGTAACAAACTCACTTTCGCATTTATAAAATTACTTAGAATCTGCGTCTATTGTTGCTTGAAATAAATTATTTTATGGAATTTGTTTTTGTCTCCCTTTATCAGTATTGATTTCATTAATTAAACTTTCTAGTTTCATGATTGCATTGGTTTGATATTTTAATAGTGCATATAGTCATGGATCACTATCATCTATTAACCATCCCAATTTAGTTAGCATCACACACATGGAACATCCCAGTTTGTCACAAGTCTTATTTTCCTTGGTATACGAACATCTCCATCAGTCGTCATGCCAGTGTTCACCTATTTCTGTGCTATACGATCTTCAACATCATCATTTATATCTCCTAATATATTTATCTTCTGCGATTTTCAGAGCCCAACGCGAACATTCTGCAAGCATTCGGATTCACTCGCAGCACGGGACTGTACATCCTGTACGACAAGATGCCAGAGTTTATGGGAGTGCTGCTCAACTCGTACTGGGACTACGGGTTTATGAGCCAGGTAATGTAGACAATAACGCAACAATACATTAACAAAAAAATAAAAAAATCTCAAACGCGGTCAACCACACATCGGTGGTAACGCAATATGTATTCGAGAACCGCCTTAACTGCTACGACATAAAGTCGCTGTCAATGTTGACTTACTTGGACGTGCTGTTGATAGTATATAGCACAGTTAAATGCATTCAACTTTGACCATACCTAAAGCATTTCTAATAAAACCACCATCTTTCATTTAAGATAGCTAGGGCTAAGCCAAAATTAACCGCAACTCACATACTTAGTTATCAAAACTTATCTCTCACTATCTCCAGGTCCGTCGCGCATCTCTTTCTAATTTCTGGGACTGTGAAGCCGTACTGACCTCCATGGTGATCCCGCCCGGCAGCATCATTGACAACACCTTCATGAAGAAGGTGCAGCCCTTCGTGTGTCCATCTCTGCTGCACTGGCTGTCTCTGCCCAGGGGGGAGAACACCCTGCTTGATGTATTCTCTAAACCTGTGAGTATTGAAGAATTTATAATAATTGTTTGTGAATATTGCTTAACAGTTTTCATTTTCAAATAAATATCAGCCCTGTGTAAATTGGAATAAAGTGGAAAATAGTAACTCATGTGAGAGAGCATGACAGCGGTAAAGGTTATGTATTCTCAACTTTATGTTAAGGTGAGCAATGTTGATATTTTTTTGGCAGCGAATACTGCGCTTAACTGCACTCAGCACAGAACATAATGGTTAGGTATCCTTTGAGTTCAGACAATTCCAACATTTTGCTGAAAGAACATTTAGAAATAAGTATTTGATTTTTTGCTTTTGATTTCAGCAATATTACTTCTTCACAATCCACGTGGAAGATCTGACAAGTCGATTTGAAATCGCATACACAAAAGCTGTAGAATTAGCTGATTACTTGACTGTAGTATCCAAGAAGAACCAAACTCTTCTCACTGAAGAAGACATCAAAATGAACACAGTCGAGGGAAAACTGGAGAAAATTGTCGATGCAGTACTAACTTTCAAATTCAATGAAACTAGCCCTTCATATAGGTTATTCAACGAAATAAATATGAAGCAATTTGTAGCACATATTTACTTCACTAGAGTAGTTAGTATTATTAATAAACTGGCCACCGAGATCAATACATTAGAAGTTAAAAACATATACCAAGAAGATGACGAGAAAACGAAAGAAGTCGAAGGTGATTTGCACATCATCAAGTATCTATTCAAAAGAAAACCCGCCGATGCTGTTAACATACACTTCGATATACTAACAGATGTTATATGGACTAATAATGAAAATTATACAATCGTCGATGCTATAAACAAAATGTGTAATGATTTAAAAGCAAACATTAGTAGGACGATACTTGTTACCGAGGAGAAAGCAAGGGGTCAGATATGTATGAAGGAGTATGGTCTGATATATGGCGCTGCTCAAGGTGTTACTGTAAAAGATTATGAGAGTGCAAGGAAGAGTTTGATGATTCTAGTAGACACCTTGAAGAGTGGTGGAGATGATGTCACTGATGTATTTGAATTTTTTAGTAATAGGTAAGTCTTCTTGGATTATTTTTAGTTCTTCTCTTGTAATCAACCCGTTTAAGAGCTCAAGACAAGACCATGCAAAGACGATGAATATCGTGAAAGTTAGACAAATGTCATAAACCAAAGATACAAGGATACAGGATAAGAATAATACAGAAATTTTGTCATTGTCGGCCATCGGACATAAGATATTATAGTGCACAAGTGAGTGCGCAAACATAGAAGCGTAGATAAAGTAATGTCAGCGTGTGACCTGTAAATCTTGCCCTATCAATACAATCATCTTAGTCAAATTCTTCAACAATGTTCCTCCATCCCACAGGAAACAACTCACAAGCGCACTGCGGACTTCAACCAAGCATTCGTACGACCTCAGCATACCCATTTACCTGAAGTACCTGCAGTCCAACATGCAGAGTTATGACGTCATCCTCAGCTTCCTGGCCGGCGAGGACTGGTGGAAGCTCCTCAGGGACCTCTACAATGGACCCTATGCTGACAAGTTCTTGGGTTATCTGGAGAACAGCTTCGATGTTGCTGAAGATATGCTCACTAACTTTGATGAGATACATGTAAGTGGAAACATCTATTCCGGTTTTGTTATAACCTCCTTTCTTAGGAATTGTTGTCAGGTGTCCCATTTCTATCACTACTATGTCCTCACCTATTTCTTGATTGAGCTTTATCGAAGAATCCTACTTGTTTTGTGGTCTTCAAGAATAAGTTACCATTTTCATTTGGCAGCATAATGATGAACTGAATTACCATAACCTTCCTCCTTAACTGCTTTGACCATCATGTTAAGGTACAGTAGAGTTAGACTATTTAGAATGAGGACTATGTGGTTGAGCTTGTGACTAAATAATAACAGCCGCTGTTGGCCACGGCAGTCATTTTCGACAGTTGGAATGGGTAGTTAGAAATTGACACCAATCTTACCAAGTATCATGTTACCCCGTTACTGGTTTGTGGAGGTCAGAGAGGCAGTCGCTTCATGTAAAATACTGAAACTTAGCTGCATCTGGTTAAATTAGAAGCCGCCCCTGACATAGTTGGGAAGAGGCTCGGCAGTTTGATTGGTTCTGCATTCATAGTTGGCAATGCGTACCGACATTACTTTTCTGTTTCCAATTTAAAGCCAGCAAATATTATACCTTACTTTAATTCTCCTCCTCAGATAGTCCGTCTCCTCCACGACATCGACGTGAACCAGACGGAATCATTCTGCCTGCCCAACATCACACTGTCCGACTACATCCCGGACCGGACCGGTCTGTGGTCCGACCTCAAGCGAGAGATCTGTACCGAGGATAAGACTGAGTTGTACAAAGAACTGCCACCGCTGCTGTTTGCTTCTCAGGTAAGGATTTGGCAGGCTAGGATGTTGTAGGTATCTCTGAAGTTTCATAGAGTAGGAAACTCTAATAGAAATGCTGATTTATGAGACCACTACGGAGGCATCGAAAGAAAAGTGGATGGAGTGGAAGGTTTTTGCGCAGCGGTGGGACATTCTAGTTAACCAAAATAAAAATTGATAAGGTCGACAGAACAACTACACTCAATAGTTACACTTGAACTACAAAAACCTCCCTTGTTATCCTTGCAAGTCTATCTGCTAAGATAAAGGAACCGTTAAACTTCTGCTAACAAAGACGTGCGGTTGATCTTCTCTCTCGTAAATGTGCTTAAACGAGCCCTTTGCGCGCGTAAGTTACAAGCATTCCAAGATCACATTTATATTTAAAGACAATTACTGAAGCAAGTGAATCATCAAGATTATCAGAACTTCAAAGAAACAGAACTTAAAACAAACATTTCCGAAAATATATA
>NDFZ01001502.1:0-14014 GCA_002192655.3 Mamestra configurata | reverse complement strand
TGATTCTGTTACGTGATTCGGTTATTGTAATTTTGCGACTGATAGATCATTGGTTTAGGTGTTGTTGCGAAATTTGTTCGAAAGAGTCACTGTGGCCCTGGAACGCAAAGGGCATTAGGAGGAACACGGATGGGTTTTTGTCAGTAAAAGTCTGACACTCCCCTTGGCACCACCCACAGCAGAAGGAGAGATAAGGCTGGCACAGGAATGTGAGGAATGGTACAAGAAAAGACAAGCGTATGTTCAGCAGTAGTGGACGAAGTCGGGCTGCGGATGAAATACCTATACAACGTGAAACAGAATAAACGCAATACCTTTAAAAGGGTCATGATACTCATAATTATAAAGAACTTTTACTATGGGACCAACACTGAATTCGCGAGAAAAAGGACTGCCCTTATAAATTTCCGCGCTCACATTTCGACAAAATTTACCAACTGAACTGTTTTTTTCTCGCGATTTCGGTGTTGGTCCCATGGTATGATGAGTACAATGACCCCTTTAGGGCCGAAACACATAACCGCGTTGCGGCGCCGCGCCGCGAGAATCGGCAGTAGCGGCACTGCCGATTGTAGCGGCGCAGCACCGCAGCGTGGCGCTAGTTACAGCGTTATGATGTCATACGTGTTGACAATGATTTAGTTTGTTTCTATCACTCTAGCAAATAACACGTGTCAGTAAACCCGGAAGCAGTTTTAAAATTAAAATGTCTGACTTTGACATCGATTTATTTATATCGTTGGTTCGGGAACGCCCTTGTTTGTGGGATACCAGTGACGAAACTTATAAAGAGAAATTTATAAAACAAGAAGCATGGAAAACCATTTGCGAAATCATTTATGAAAATTACAACGAAAAAGACGCTATCGAAAAATCAAAACTGGGTAAGTTGTGTAGTCTTTTCTTTTGAAATAAATTATTAAGGGCCAGAATATGGCGGTGTTGTTATTTGCTTCACGCTCACACTTATGCGTGTGTGAGCGAGAAACAAATAACAGACATGGTCGAAATTTTCTTTATTTTTAAGGCATAGTTCCTGAGTGTAATAAATAGTTTGTAGGTATATGGCGCTCTTATCTTAAAAGGTATACAAAACAATAAATTAAATTCTAAATTGCTATTTTAATTGTTTATTTGCAGTTTACAACATGTTAGATAGACTAAATAATTTTTATGTCAAATTCATATTTTTGTTAATTGCCAACTAAGGGCACCAACATCACTAGAAAAGTAATCACAAAAAATATTTCGTGTTAGATGTGGGCTCATACTAAGTTCATTAGTTGTCAGCGGTTCTAACATTTGAAGATCAGAATCATCAAAGATAATGTCATCAGACGCTTGTACTCCATCTCGATTCAAAACAAAGTTATGTAGCATCATGCCTTAATAATGTCTGTAGCAAATTTGCTCGATGTAATATGCGCCATTTATTGGCTAGGATGCCGAAAGCGCACTCCACATATCTTCGGGCACGACTCAACCGATAATTGAAAATTCGTTGTTGTACCGAAAAATGCTTTCCTGAGTAAGGGCGCATAACGTTATTTGAAATTGAGAATGCTTCATCTCCCACAAAAACAAATGGAGTTGCATTTTGATTACCTGGTAAAGGCTTTTGTGCTAGAATAGGTAATTTATGTTTCATAATCAAATCATAAAGTTTAGAGTTCTGGAAAACGGTGGAGTCATTTTCCTTTCCATACGCTCCTATATCGACAAAAATGAATCTATATGTAGAATCAACAAGAGCTAATAAAACTATTGAATTTTAGCTCTTATAATTGTAAAATAGTGATCCACTGTGCGCCGGACACCAAATACGCACATGTTTACCATCGAGAGCTCCTATGCAGTTAGGAAAACTCGCGTTTCTGTCAAAGTCAATAGCGACATCTTCTAAAAGCTGTCTTGTTATAGGAGGTATATTTTGACTTAATAGATGTTTCCATATGGCACGACAAACTGTCCTCACAATCTTTGCTATTGTACTTGCTCCTCGGTAGTAATTCGTATGCATGGTTTTGAAATCACTGCCGGTTGCTAGAAATCTGAAATGAAATAACAACTAGTAGACATGTAATAAAATAATAAAAATGTAGGTATAATAATACAAGGTGCTATAAAATTATATAGGTAGGTACGCAAATTGTTACGGACAGATTTTATTTACCAAATCAGGAACAAGCTGTTCATGTTTTTTTCGGAAATGTTATTTAGTTTCAACAACACTTTAGTCCGGTCAAATTAGATATTCGGTGCTACATAAATTCGCAATAAGCTGAATTTTGGTATAATTGTTCAGAGTACAATTATAAACAAAACCTGAAATATAGTTCCCGTGTGTGCATTTTCTTTTATTCAAGCTCAAAGGTCAAAAAAATTAGTTTTTGGCGATTTTCAGCTAAACTGTAAGTTTTATCATGTAAGCATCTGAGAATAAATTGTAGATCAGAAAATTATCTATAAGAAATGCCTCAACACTTTTTTCCTACGAAAACTTACTGTTTAGCTGAAAATTGCGATAAACTAATTGATCTTGAATAAAAAAAATCTCACGGGAATGATGGGGAACTTTCAGGGTTTGCTTATAATTGTACTTCAAACAATTGTACCAAAATTCAGCTTATTGCGAATTAATGTAATTTCACCCTAATTTTTCAAATTTTCATTTGTGATTTTTCTGATTCAGGTAATGAACTAGTTAAGAAGTGGAAGGCCATTAAAGATATTTTTTCTAAATATCAAAGAAAAACTAAAAGATGCCAATCGGTCTGGAGCTGGATCTTCAAAAATAAAAGAATATCACTTAAATAAACAATTACAGTTTTTGAAAAAAGTTTCACAAAATGCAACTGATTCCAGTATAAATATGGTGGAAGAAGATAGTGAGAACCAAACTGAAATAACAGCATTGAATCGTTATCAAAGTCAATCACGAAAACGAAAGGCAGCTGAGAAGGATGGCTTTGAAGAAAATATTTTGAAAATATTAAAAACACCGGAGAGTAGACATTTCCATTTTTTTAAGGGGATTTTACCATCTCTTCAAGCTTTGAATGATAATCAAACATTGATATTTCAAAGTCGAGTGCTTCAAATACTAACAGACATTCTTCAGCCTTCAAATCAGCCATATACACCTCACGGCTATACTCAAGATTATCAATATCAGGGCTATAATCAAGGATATTCAACTCAGAGATACGATAATACTTTTCAGAGTGGCTACCACACTTCTACTCCTGGATGTTCCATTACTGAACTAAGGTCTGCCTCGTCCTCACAAATACATCCCGAGCTATCAAACCAACAACGTCCCATAAATTCACCATTTACACTGGAGGAAACGACAAGTACTTCCTATGGTACACAAGACGAAGAGTTTGATTTTTCTTGAACATTGTATTTTTGAAAGACTAATTGTCTTTCAAAAATACAATGTTCAAGAAAAATCAAGTGTTCTTAAAGTAAGTAATTAATCAATAAAATCTATCAATAAAAACGTATTTGTTTTACTTTACCTTACAGTCAAGCCCAACATTTCTAAAGCAGTAAGAGGTTTCCTTCCTTTAATATTTTTTTTATGTATATGTTTTGATAACCCGCGTAGTAGCTCTTCAAATGATGATATACTCATTTTAAAGTAGGCGAAAAATTTATTTTCGTCTATCTTTAATGCTTTATATTTCCTTTATAATGCCTTATTAAATGGATGTATCCAGTATCTTCTTTGTCGTTTATTTAAAACAGAGTTATGTCTTTTTAATAACAAATAAGCAATAAGTTTCTCACGATTGTCCATGGCAGAGACACGTCTATCCATAATAAAAAATCACGAGGAACTGGTACCCTACTGTACGACAATAAAATGCTCTTTTTCGCGACGCCGCAACGCCGCAACGCAAACCGCCGAATTTGGCGGCGCGGCACCGCAACGCGGTTATGTGTTTCGGCCCTTATAGGTATTGCGTTTATTCTGTTATACGTTGTGGAAGGTACACCCACATTTCGCCAGTGATGTTAAGTTAGGAAGGAGCCTATTGGCATTTACTGGCGATCTCAGAAGCAGCCTAGAGTCTGCATTAATATGCAGACTCAAGGCTGCTTCTGAGATCGCTCAATAACACTTAGGTCGAACCAAGAATCCAACTAGCCTTTGTGGTCAGCCGTAGCGCTTGACAAAAATAGACCGACGAGCCAATTCACCCATTACTAACTATGAATCTACACGATCTTCTATCTGCTTCATCTATTTATTATGTATATGTCGTGGCCATATCGTTAAATTTGGCCATTTCATTATGTGGCCGAGGTTAGTTTTGGTAAGATTTGAGGGAGGTATGTTTGGGGACACCGCATACATACCTAGTTGACGCCTGCCACCAATAAAAATGATACCAATTTTATTATGGCGGTATAATGGGTAGGTATGGAACCCTCGGCGCACGAGTTCGACTATATTCGATAAGTCATAATTTTTATATCGCTGAATGACACGTAATAAGGGTTATTTTAATCCAGAAAAAAATCACAGTTGCAGAAAGCCCACGAGCAAGAGCGACGCTGCGGGAAACAGCTATAAAAAATAACTACTAAATTATTTATGAAAACAACGGTAAAATAAACACCTCGAATTTATTTAATTGTCTCCAGAATTTGTTGTTTATTAAGGGTCTCTGTAGATGTTCCGATGGGCGCAAAAGTTTCAAAACAGAGAAATATTGTGTTTTATTGTCCATGACCTTTCAAACGGGCTTTGAATGAACTAAAGTAAACTCAATTGGGGTATTTTGTCCGAATAACAATCTCCATTTGTTTGATCAGCACGCTTGTACAGTCAAAGGCATAAATATGTGGCAACTAGTATCTAAACCGATTTTGTTTGCGTGGACTTATTATTAGAGAAATATTCCATATTATGTTGACTTAAGTTGTGAACTAAGTGTGTGCCAAATTTCATCAAATTCCTTTCAGTACTTTTAGCGTGAAAGAGTTACAAATAAGCTTCCATCCATCTAGGCTCGAAAACTTCCTCATTTATAATATGACTATTTTCTTTTCGCGGCTTCGCCCACGTAAATGTCGGAAAATATCCCAAGGGAACATACTCCCGGGATAAAAAGTAGCTATGTGTTATTCCAGACTACAATCTATCTCTGTGTCATTTCCATCTAGACCATCTAGATCGGTGCAGCCGTCTCGGCGTGATTAAGTAACAGCATTCATCCATTTATCCAAACTCGCATTTATAATATTAGTTAGGAGGTAGGATTATTAGGAAAATCGATTTTATACTAAACTGTTGATCTATTTTTATAAAGTTTCATATATGTACGTGGTGTTTTGTGGCAGTATATATAGTATTTTCCAATCAAGCTTTTGTTGATAAATATGTTTTTTCTCAAAATTATAATTGTTATTTCACGAAAATATGGTTTTTTTGATAACTGAAAGTAATTTATGCTGGTGAATATACTGTTTTTACTAAATAATCAAACTTTTAAGAGCTTTAACTTTTTAGAGTATAGGCTGGCAAATGAGAGGTAGCGGGTTCGACTCACCCCGTTTTGCTGTTAACATGCATTTGAGGGGTCTTCCATAAATCACGTGATGTCTTTGTAGGAAATTTTCGACCCCGACGCCCTCCTGGTAATGCCGCCCTCATGGTGAAGTTTATACTAAATTACCGCATCCTCGACCAAAATCACGTGTATTTTCTAGACTTAAAGTACGTATTTAAAAAAAAAACAATGTTTTCTTAAAAAAACATCTTTAATGAAAAATACATACACGTTACATCTCACTACACTCCTCTCCCTTGTGTTATTTCGTGATTTTTTCCTCACGTGATTAAAAGACGACCCCTCATACGTATTTTTTTCTTTACATGCTTTTTTCAAGCCTGTTTAGCTTAGTTGGCTTTCGTTTTAAAATTCAATAAATACGATCAAACTTGGAGTCATAGGTACTTCGAAAGTTGGTGATCCGATATAAATTATTTTGAACAAAAATTTTCTCGATCTATTGTAGGTACATATAAATTATGGGGGGTAGAAGTGGCTAAAGATTAAAAGCAGCACGATTCGATTTTCAAGGTAAAGCAACCCTAAACACCTCAAGTTTGTGTCGTGTATGGGTGACTGTCGATAATATACCAATTACCGATATATAAAAAAAACCGTACAAATAATTGTTAAGAATAGTTCAGACCTACGCGATATTCTCTGCCCTTTTATTCAGAAATTTACATCTTGAAAAAAAGCAATGCAAGAGGCAGTTTGTAAGGAGCGAAGCGGGTACATACATACATACATACAGCATACTACCCGTTAAGTGTCCAGATCGCATTTAGCCCCACTAATGAAATTTGCCCCAAGTACAAACAATCAATGTAATGTTTACATGACGTAAAATATTCAGGCGTACTTACTCTAAAAGATTACATACCGAGTAGACCTCTGTCCTGTGTGACAAGGGATAATTAATTGCTATTGTCATTGATTTACTGTTAGAAAACAGCTGAATAACTTTCACTATTTTTAATCTGCTCTTCGCTACCGTACTGTGGGATTATGGAGGTATGCGGAACAGAGAGTAAAGTCTCGCACACCTGCATTGGAAATGGGAGGATCTTCCTGCCAGACGGTGTTTGTGTCTGATTGCAACTGCCCGATAGTTGAATAGAATAAGAATAGAATGGAATGGACTGGAATGGAATGGAATGGAATGGAATGGAATAGAATAGAATAGAATAGAATAGAATAGAATAGAATAGAATAGAATAGAATAGAATAGAATAGAATATTTATTTTTGCGTAAAATAGACGATAATTTTCAAATTCGGACTGTTGTATATGTTCAAATCCCACGGAGAACTTTGCTTGCGCGATGCAGGATTTCGTTGTTAGTTCGTCGTAAATGGCGCTGCGGTTCTTTTTGTTGCCGTAAAAATTTCGCTTCGTAGTTTTTCATGTGGTGGCATTGATGCCGCTACTGTATAATCATTAATTAATTGTTGATTGAGGCATTGAATTTACAAATGGGCTGAGTGCTAAAACATAATCAATGAAATATTGAATATGAAGGTTTAGTTTCCTATTAAACATCCAAAAAGCAAGTTAATGCAATTACTATGAACAAACCAATTAAAAAGCTTCTATAAAAACAAAACTACGCGCTCGCAAGAAGTCGGCAGAGAGTCGGTCGGTGGACTTCGTAAAAAGTTGGTAGTAGTATCATCGCAGCGCTAATTACCTGTTTGTTTAAGTATTTCGTGTACATATTTATCTTGTTAATTTGAGTGTTTATTATATATTTTAATTGTATGTTTAGTTTATATATGTTTGTAGGAGCAGGGGATGGCCCAGAGCGGTATATGGTCAGGCATGGCGTAGTTTGAGAAAACGAGACAGTGTAATCAATAACAGGGTTTTATTACATTATTAAAAAAATACACACACACAATATAAACGATAAACGCTCATTAATAAAAATACAGTCACTCGAACAGATCTTTAAGGTCACAGTTCGTACAGAGGCAAGAGCTACCCAAATATATAGTGTATCAGCTCCTGCTCCCGACAAAACTGTCGGTTTACCTGGTACAGCGCTGCTGTATATTAGCTGTAAAGCCAATACAGCTAATATACAGCAGCGCTGTATATTAGCTCTTTATTGACTTTGAATCTCTACTTCTCAATTACAATCTTAAATTGGAAATACATCAACCAATCCGACTAACGAGCAAAACTTGCCTGGATAACATAGCTAATAATTCTAAACAAGAATGCAAAAGTGAGATTATAGATCTTGCTCTATCTGACCATACAGCTCAACTATTGAAAATCCCAGTTAAAAAAATCATGTATTATTAATTCGTGGCGAATACGAAAACGTGAGATCACAAAAGAAAATATGATAAAATTTAAAAATTATATACAGTGTCTTACTTTCTCGGATGTATTTGGTACCGAAAACGCAAATGAAGCCTATGATAATTTCATTGACATGATAAAAATTTCCTATGATAAAAAATATCGACATCTTATTTCTGATTTCTGATTGAGTCGAGTTCAAAGACAAGAATAGGACCAAGACTAAGACCTAGACTATGACTCCCTTGCACACCGAGTGCACACTTTTTTATAAAACGATATCCCACTCCACGACAACTCTGTCCGCTGGCGTGTTTACTTGATAGGAAACACTAAAATGAGCTTAATCTTATAACATTTACATTGTAAATTTATCAAATTGTAAAATAATAATNGGCGTACGGAAGTACGTCACGTGTTTACTTGATACGAAACACTAAAATGAGCTTAATCTCATAACATTTACATTGTAAATTTATCAAATTGTAAAATAATAACTATCGTAAATAAACAATAGTGGTTTAACAAAGTAAATCGTTTTAAAAGCAGAATAACATGCCATCATTTGTATTGAAGAAGTCCAACGGTTCCTATTATTGAAATAAGTTGACAAAAAAACAATTCGCATGTACACAGAGTACTTTATAAATCATGTTTTGATTTATTGGACAATATTGTATAATAATAATAATAATAATAATAGTTTATTTCAGACCAAGACAGTCCATAGAGTGTTAGTAATACACAGGCACTTAAGAACTAGGTTAGTAATACTTAAAATACTAAAACAAACTAACATAACATTAAAATTATCCTATATGTAGCCGGGTCCAATGCCTCCATATAGGACTCTCCACGTGCTCTGCAACCACCCTCAGGTAGCTGTTGGGACTGTCCCTCACTCTTCGCATCAGCGATGCTGCTCTTTTCCTAATTATTGCAAAATAACCGTCCACTTGTGCTTCGGCAAACATTGCTGACGCACTGCAATAGCGAGGCAGTCCCATCAACATCCTGAAGGCATTGTTGTACTGAATCACATAAATTAACAATAAGAATTAAAATTAGAAATTATGTTTGCATAGTTTTTCAACTACCCTCAATTGTAATTGTTAACCAACTCCGACATGTTTATTAATTGTTTCAATATTTGTATTTAAATAATTATCAATCGCTTTTTATTCTGCATATCGCACCTACCACTATTCTCTGCATCACATAAAGGTTGACTGGTAGAGAATGCCTATGGCGTCCGCCTCTGTGCATTTGGGTGCTTAAAGTGTTAAATCAATCAATGCAGCCAATTTGGAAATTCTATTTTTTTAAGTATCATTATCATATACATGTCACGTATTCTTCAGTATCAGCAAATTTTGAACGTAATTACTATCAAATCGGTTCCATTAAACGCCCGCCGTCACCATTTCTAAGTGTTTGAGTTGGACAGAAAAAGTGGCGCAACAAACTCTCCAGCAACAAATCTAAATACCGATGTAGGCAAAGCCATCATCAATAAATAAATAAAACATTTTTTTCCCTGTCGCGTCAATCGTCGCGTTATCATAATAATAACAAAAATAAACATTTTCATCTCGTTCGTCATTGCATAAAAAAGAAGGTAAATTCAACAAACAAACTTACGCAATTATAATAATAAGTTACAAAATCCTTTGGTTCCAGGCAAATCGTTCTAAAAATCTTTTATCAATCAGTGTCTAGGGAGCTACGAGATTCATTGATAGAATGTCTACGACATCCGTGCTACGCTACGTCACATCGCGCTACGACGCTACGCCGGCCACACGCCTCGTAGCGGCGACTGCTACGAGCTATCGTAGACTTCCGACGCGGTCAAATAAAGTTTCGTTCGGAATTTCAGATGTTTTTAGTGATTAAAATGGTTATAGGATTATTAAATAATTAATATTTCTACTAATATTTGTAGTGTTGTGGTGTGTTGTTCTTAGTTTAATTAGAAAAATAAATAAAATACATGTTTTTAAATTAAGTGAATGGTGTTTGTTAAATGAATAAATAAAGTTGATAAAAATAGCCAAATTAATATTATCTGTGTATGTCTAGTTTGTGTTAAAAAATATACGAGATTTTAATTAATAAGTCAAGTGAAGTGTCCTAAATCTTAAAAGTATTGAAAACTTTTGTTCCCGATAAGTACAAAAATAAAGTTAATTGAGTGTAAATTATTAAATTACAGTTTCATATATAATCGATATACAAATTTAACAAAAGTGTTATTCCAGTGAATAAAACGTCAGCCATAAAAGTGATCTCAGCAAAGATGTGAACTTTCAAAAGTTATCTTCAAAAAACTTTTACTACAAAACAATTTCGATTAAAAAATATGTATAGTATCAAAACATTGTGTTGTGGTGTTAACAAAACAAAAATGACATAACATTTCAAAAATGTTCCAAGACACTCCCCCAGATGTAGAAACCGATTGCAACCAACAATTCTGGGATTACTTTAACATGGAGGGTACTTCGATAGTCAATGTGACAGAAGTGGTCGACACCACGATCCCTGCGCCGGAGCAGGGTTTCGTGGTGGGGGTATATAGCGCGCTATTGGTTGCCGGAGCAGTCGGCAACGTGGGCGTGTTCGTGTCGCTCGTGCGCTCGCGCAGACGTAAGTCGCGCGTCAATCTGCTGATGACGCATCTGGTGGTCGCTGATATGATTGTGCTGTTCATTGTTATACCGCTGGAGGTTTGTACTTTATTTTATTTTATACATAAAATGTATGTGCCCTTGTTCCCTCTTAAACCTGCAAAGCTACTCCTAATTTCTGAATTAATAAATTGAAGTTGAACCCGTGTCAAACTATATTTTTACTCGAATGCTTGTGTAGCTGAGGTATTAAAGTAGGGTCTGACACGTTCTTTAATACAAATTCGCAATTAAAAAATCTGCCCTTAGAGTACCCATATGACGTCCAAATGGATGCAGTTAATGAATTCACTAAGCGGCACACCCAATCTACTTTATCTCGAAAACCCAGAGAAACTAAATTCATTGGCGATATTTAATTAATAAGTACCTGTACCGTGTTAAAGATACAGAACAGATATCGCTTACAAGTAACGAATCATTTAGTTTTATGTTTTTACGTGTTACCTTTGTTGTATTGTTTTCTTTGTAAGAATACTTTGCATACCTTTGTATAAATGATAGTTCTTATAACTCAACAGACAGATGTGTTGAGTTTGTTGCGCCACTTCTTCTTCCCAGCTAAAACACTAGGAAGTGGTGACGGGCGGGCGTTTCGGGGGACTGTCTTTATGTAGAACTTTTACGTTCAAAAAGTGCTGGCACTCAGCCTAATTTGAATAAATGACTTTTGATTTTGATTGATGTTGATATACATTTATATAGAACACTATTTTCTTTTGTATAACAGTGTTGGTCCCTTTCTGGAAGTTCTCCATATGCATTAGTAATTTGACCCTCTGGAATATTGCCAAAGTCACCCTGAATAATAATCGATGTAGTTGATATTTGGTGCGTCATACGTCGTTTGCGGTTCGAGCAATGATCTGACGTACTTTGCACTCGGCTTTAGGTTTTCTGCATTTTGTGAGAGAATTTGCACTGGCACTGGCCTTGGGCCAAATGTACTCGATCGCGTTAACGTAAACGTTAGTGTAGTCAGTTTGCATAGAAAAAAAGCCTTACCGATATCGTCACTAGACGGTGCTTATCAAGCCGGTTGGTCACTGTAAAAACTTTCGGTTCGGTGAGCTTGAAGAGTGCGGTCATATCATCTTGATTGGATGGATTGACAGCCCTTGAAGTGGGCTGTCAATCCACACTTCACTTCATCTGGGCGTTCACGTTGAGATTTTCACAGAATACCACTACAGTTCCAATACAAATTGAAGTTAATGATATCTCGATTGAATACGTATAAAAGTGTGCACGTTGTGTGCAGTCAGGGTAGGTACTGATCACTTTCGTCTTTTTCGAATATGATGCGAAAATCTTGCCATAACCAGAAATCTAGGAATCCATTTTATAATAACGTTTGTTAAGAAAATTTTCTTTTTTCTGTGATGTTTGAGTACCAAGGTCAAGGAAATATGACGTCTTCTATCCCTTTTTCTCGACGAAATCCTGATGGCCTTCGTAGAAAGGCCCCAGGCTCGGAATCCAAGATTAAAATTTATCTCAGGAGTCTGAACAACATAATTTTTAATAATGAAGAGTACTAAACTTACGGTATGAATGTAATAAAAGGTCGGAAGGTCCGTAATGAAAATTAACCCTTGTAAAGAATTTGCGTGCAAAAAATGAAACCTTCCTAACTTCGTTTAGGCAACATTCTCAGAGGAATTTAAGTTTTGAACCACCTTAAGAGAATCAGTATATTTTTAAAACTCTTGCTTTACTGAGTGATTGAGTGACAGACAGACAAAGCACAGCCGAAACTACTGGTCGTAGAAAGCTGAAGAGGATTTCCCAAAATGTCTACGAGAACGGGAAAAACCAGAATATGCGCGTACGAAGTCGCGGGCAAAAGTTAGTCATCTATAAAGCTGGTCATCGTGAATTTGTATGCAACAATGGGAAGTATGTAGGTCCCTTGTTGAATCAGGCTATTGCTAATTTATTTCCATTTGACACCTCGATTGACCATAAAGTAACTGTAGATGTCTACAATCAATAATAACAGGCTATCATGCTTACCTATCTAAGCTTGCACCAATATCACTGACATCCCACCGGGCTGGCTTATCCTTCGCTGTCCGTCCGTCCGTCTTTTCGTCCGTCTGTCTGCCAGCGGGCTGTATCTCAAGAACCGTAAGAGGTAGACGTTTGAAATTTTCACCGTTTGAGTATTTCTATTGCCGCTATTACGAAAAATAAGAAACCCATATAAGAAACGTTTTTTTCTTTCGGTTCATGGTACCAAGGACCAAGTGCAAGTCGGACTGTCACACGAAGGGTTCCCTTCGTGTGAGAGTCCGACTTGCACTTGCTCGGTTTTTTAACTCAGCTATGCCAAGCAGAAAGCAAAGAAAAAGTGATTGTATTTACGTACTGAAATGTTCCTTTGTAGTGCCAAAACTACTCCGGGATTTTTGATGAATTAATTGTAAATCGATTTTTTTAGACGATGTTCCTAAATAATGAAAACAATAAAATATGATGTTTTAAGATTTCTGGTTGCCTTTCTGTAGTCGAATGAAACCTCGTATGAATTTTCTGCCATGATCATTATCGTCTTATTATGGTACTTTTCTTGTCATTTCTTTATTCAACCAAAATGCCAAAATTTGGTATTGAAGTAAGTTTTGTCACGTTCTTATCTCCGAATGGTCAAATCAGACACCGGCTCATAGCGAGTGCGAAAGTGGCCTTCTGGTTTTACTAGATGAAGGTAATTCAGGATTTAATCAAATTGCAGGCCGCAGCTATTTAGGTCATTACGAAACCTTTTAAACCGTTTAAAATTTCAGTGGTTACTGTCATTTTAGCCGTAGTAACTTCGGTAAACCAAAGCCAACTGTGTGTCCTGCTCGCTTGCACATAAAATAATTTCCGGTCTCTTTTTTCATTTGCAGAATATTTATTGGCTGTCATGTGGTATTTTGTTGCTTACGTTCTCGTTTGAAAGCAAGAAAAGCGGCGACAAACGTGCTTTTCTAAAGGGATACTTTTAGTTTTATATTTTATAAATTGTTGTGTTTATTTAATTTAATGACCAATAGTGTAAATGGGAATAAATGTAATGTAATTTAATTTCCTTAATGTTTGTATTGTTATTGAGGAGCTCGTGGCTAAAGAAGAACAGCCGCACGGGTCGATCAAAGGTTAAGCAACGCTTGCCAAGGTTGGTCTGTGGATGGGTGACCATCTTAGCATACCGAGTTTCCTCCGTGCCTCGGAAAGCACGTTAAGCCGTTGGTCCCGGCTGTCATTTGTAGATCTTTGGCAGTCGTTACGGAATGCCAGAAGCCAGTAAATCTGACTCCATTCTTGCCAAGAATTACCGTGTTACCCAGTTAAGGGGTTGTGGAGGTCTGGTAGGCAGCCGCTTCACGTAAAATTCTCGTAATCAGCTGAATCCGGTTTGACTGGAAGCCGACCCCAATATAGTTGGGAAAAGGCTAGGCA